>PISX010005567.1:0-106298 GCA_004024625.1 Mellivora capensis | reverse complement strand
CAGGCAGAGGCAAGTCAAGGTTAGACCTGGTAAAACGCATCTAGTTCTAGGTGAGATCTGAGGGGAGATGCAGCAACAAGAAAGCGGCACCGACTGAGCATGCTCCTACTCAGGCAGAGACAGAAAGGGAGTGGACGTACTGTAGAAGCTGGCCATTACGTAGTTTTGGCAGCGATCACCAGTAAACTCATTTGGGCACCTGAGAGAAGAAACAAAAAACAATGGTAGAAAAAACAGAGAAAAAGAGAAGAGGTGAATACACGCTAGAAAGAAGCTCCTTCAGTGTCATTTGACTGAACTTGGTGAGTTCACCCTCAGGAACTGAGTCTTTGTCCTAACCATGGTTTCCAGACTCTGGCATTTCCTCCAAAGGACTCAAGACTGGGACGAAATGCGGTCCTCAGGTCTGTAGGGCGAAAAGATGGCGGCATCTTAAGGGTCAGTTTTCTTTCAAAGGGACTCACCTACAATGAACTTGGAGGTTTTCTTCGAGTCCGTTTTCCATCTGAGGGATTTGGTCAAAGGTGTTGGAAGGAAACTTTTTTTTTTTTTTTTGGTTGGCCTGCCTGTCATGGTTGCCAGCCTCGCCGGCCATGTTGGTTGTCATTTACCTCGATGGTCTTTGGAGCCCACGCTGGGAGAGAGTGAAACAAGCTGGCGCTGAAGGAGTTTATGCCGCGAGTGCTTAAACCATTGTTAGGACAAAAGGAATCAGTTACCACTGAAATGTAAAACCACCAAGTGGTAGTAATTGTTGCTGTAGTTTGGGGGAGAGAGCAAATTTCAGATTATTTTAACATACTTTCTTGGTTTTGGACTTTCATGGGCACATTCTCAGTACATCTTGCTCCAGTGAATCCAGGTTGGCACCTAGAGGGCAAAAATGTGATAAGCAATAGAACGCTACAGACACTGAATTTTCAGACTGGCAATTTTCCTCCTAGGGAATATGGAGATTCCTACAATGACCTGGTGACTGAACAACATCAAGGAAAGGAAAAGAGCACATTTTTAAAAACCATGTTTCATGACAACCGTGGGGCACATATTTTGGTTGTGGTTTGCTTCGGTCTTCCTAAGGACCGCTGACTGAAATTTAACTCGAGGGAGGTTGAAAAGTTGAGCAGGGCTGGCAAGGCCTGGGCTGCTAAGTCACCTTCCCTTTTCGCATTTCCTTCTTTGCCAGTGGGCACTGACTCTTACGCCTTGTTAAAACGCTGGTTTTGGTAAGGACTTCCACGGTTCCATCATGATCTTGTATTATTTAAATGATCCTGAGCTTTTCTGTCTCTATATACTCAATTCTGTACAGTCATGCCTACTTTTATGTTCGTTCAGTCAGCACTACAATAGAAGTCAGACGCTTATATACTCTCGTGATAACATACAAGAACAACTATATTCCCTGTTTTCTTAAAGGTACTACAAATCAGGTCTCATTTTTAATACCTCATGACAGAAAGGGGCAGATTATTGATTAGCAGACATTTCCCTTCACCCATGGATCCCAAATCAAAGGCAAATCCATTTTTAAAAATTAGACGGTTACTCTTCTCCAGTCATACTGAATAGAGGTCACTTTGTTTCTAAGGTGAAATTGTCTTTCCATGGTATAAAATTTTCATTTTACTCAACATTCCTTCACCCATATTGTTCATAAGGTGGTGATGTGGGGATGTGCCTAACTTTGGAAGTCCTTTCTAGTTGTTCTTTTTGTTGCCGTTATACCAGTAACTAAAGCATTTCATACTGAATTCATTGTACCCAATAACATGCTCTAGTAAATAGGGCCATCAAAAAGGTTCTAGCAAGCAAACTCATAGATGCCTCACACCCATAGCTGTGATTACTATTAATAGTTGAGCTATACCATAACCACTATGCAAAGCACCTAATAAAATGTAGCTGTGACCTCACACACCTCATGATTTACGCATGACCCTGTCTTCTCCAGAGTAAATAAGAATAAACACTATTTTTTTGGCATCAAAGAAATGTGAATGAAACTATTCATTATTACAAGTATAAGGGTGATATTTTTCATTCCCCTTAAAACTACATTCAATGGCAAAAAAATATTACCAAGTGATTTGGTATATCTAACTTTCCTATTTCATGAAGAGTGGCCTATAAAATAAAATACAAGCACTTCTTGATCCTTAATCCCATGAGTTCTTGTGCAAACGTAAAATGTCATTATGATCATTAGTGTATTATCAATAAACTTAACAACAAACATCTTGTATTGAAATAGCTCTTTTCAACCCTTGAAAACACTTTTATGTTATTAAACTGGTTATTTTTGGTTAGAATATGTTTGCAGCAGTGAATAGAGGAAGATCTACCTAGAGAAATCCAGAAATAAGATCAGAGTCTGTGAGGCTGGGCCGTTTTTCATACAGATGGCATTACACATGCTTCAGTAAGAATTTCTTCACAGATATATGAGAAAAATACATGGAAACCTGTTTTCCATAGAACTCATTTCACATAATGACTTCTGAAATACACAGGGTTTTGTTTGTGTATTTGTTTCTGAACCAGGACTACAAATCCACATGGGCATACCCTATATAGTAAGGAGGTAATCCAGAATTAAGGATATATTCTGTAATGACCATTTCATCTTACCTGTTTGCATTCTTGATAACAATTAGAATTCTCATGATGATCACACAATAATCCACTTGTTCCATACAAGGAACATGGTAGAAGACACGTGAACACTGTGTGTGTGGCAGGGGATGTGGGAGAGAACCATTTGAGGTAAGAAGTGCATTGATTGAAGGATCATGAAATTAACATATAGCTGAAGAATCGTTAAGTCCCTTAGGAATGCATTTATTAGAAAATTGTCATTTATGCATCTTGGATGCCAGTTTTGAGGTGAGAAGGCACAGGACAACTAGGTAAAGCAGATCAAAAATCTTACCCAGACAATTTTCTAATTAGTCTGAACTTCTAAAATGACGTTTCCTAGGAAACTGGCATTATGGCATGGTGGTTTATCTCCATCCTAAGATGACAAAGACTATTTGGTATAGTAACACCAGACCTGCTGAAGGTTTGCCAATCGTTTTTGGAATCTTTTTTGATGCCAGTTGTATCTGAACTGAAACTATTCTTATGCTAATGTTTGCCTTCACTCCAATAAATTTTTTTAAGGTAAAGCCTTATTATCATTCAAAGTGTGGTTCATGGACCAATATCATCAGCATCTCCTAGGATCTTATTAATAGAAATGCAGAATCTTGGGCTCTGGTTCATAACTACTGAATAAGAATCTGCATTTTAATAAGATTCCTAAGAGATCTGTATGTACATTCAAGTTTAAGGTGTCAGGGACCCTGACCTTGGAAGATGGGAGACGAAGTTCTTCTATCCTGTCACCACAGTTATCTTGCTGCTTGGTCGTGGGCAATCCCTCTGACTTCACCCGGCCTCAGTGATAAGATGAAGGGACTTAACTAAGTGATTTATCAAAGGCTCCTTTTACCACAAAGGTTCTGGGAATCAATGCTCATCTTAACACAGGGAATCACTGTGTTAAGATGAGCTAATTTTCACTATATGAAAATTCTTATAGCCTTTCTTCTGAATGTGCTATGGGTGGGAGAGGACTCAAGGACTTTAAAAAAACATTTTTGATAGGATGGATTTTTAAGACCATCATGAAGGGAAAATGAATTGCAAATACCCATTCCTAAAGCAATTCCAATGTCCAGCAACAGTCATTATGTAACTTTAAAAAAAATTTTTTTTCATTGTTCCTCAATTCATTGTTTATGCACCACAGCCAGTACTCCTTGGGGATATCTAGAGTTGTTGCCAAATCAAATGGCAGGAAGCAGAAACTGAGATAGTTTTTCCATAAGCAACCTGCAATCTGCATCCATGGTGTAGAGAAAGCATATGCAAATGGAAGCTCATCTGATCTATAAGCTCATCTGATCTTTAATTCTATGGAATTACTTCTGAAAGACTGGCTTCTGACATATTTCTAAATTAGCATTCTACATTAAGCATCCGATTGATTACTCTCTTTGGACATAAGAGTATGGTAAATTTAATCTGATTGTGAACAATATGCTTTGGCATGAGTCTGGGCAAATTCCAAGAATTTTATTTCTTAGAAGAATCTGTCTGAATAATAATCAAGCCTCTATCGTAGCCTCAAATATGTACAAATAAATATATCTACCTGAAACCATTTGTTTTATTGA
Source organism: Mellivora capensis (assembly GCA_004024625.1). Lineage (NCBI taxonomy): Eukaryota > Metazoa > Chordata > Mammalia > Carnivora > Mustelidae > Mellivora > Mellivora capensis. The sequence goes on along the minus strand of PISX010005567.1, from coordinate 102,075 downwards.
TCAGAGTAGAAGATGAATATTATTTTTATTTTTTTGTTTTAGTATTTGCTCTTAAAATGACAATTTTTATTCTACACTTGAACTTAAGGAGATGAAAATTCACAGTTTTGTCTGAACTTAAGTATCACCTCTTCCAACCGACCTCCATTTCCCCATCTCCCGCTTCCATGCCCTGAATGATGATTCCCTCTCAGCTCTTTGCTGAACCCTGTCCCAATCTCTTTCACTGTCCTTGCCTGTCTGGGTTGGGATTCTCTGTGGCGAGGACAGTGACCATATCTTGATCATTCTGTATCTCTAATTTTAACAGTGCCTATCTTGTCAAAAGCTCTCATAAAATTTTTGTTAAACCAAGCCTAAGATAGTATCAGAATGTAGTGTCCAATTAAGAACTGTATCAGGGGCGCCTGGGTGGCTCAGTGGGTTAAGCCTCTGCCTTCGGCTCAGGTCATGATCTCAGGGTCCTGGGATCGAGTCCTGCATCGGGCTCTCTGCTCAGCAGGGAGCCTGCTTCCCTTCCTCTCTCTCTCTCTCTCTGCCTCTCTGCCTACTTGTGATTTCTCTCTCTGTCAAATAAATAAATCCTAAAAAAAAAAAGAGAACTGTATCAAAGAGACTTTCATATAGTCAATTGATTTGCCAAATACAGGTCAATATTGAACATCTGGCTTTTGTTCTTATAGTTCATGAATGATGACTCTCCTCTACTGACTCCTAAATATATATATTTTTAATAGCAGCTCCCAATGCCTCCCTCACAGACTCACTCCCCTAAACAGAAGTCTTTGACATTATGTTTGGAATTTGGAAAAGAATCTATAATTCTTTAATAATAAGTTATTCCTTCAAAATGAAATCTTATTACTGAAATGCCAGTTTACCTAGGCTTCGATAATGTAGTGCCATCTTAGTAAGCAAGCTTTGAACATAGTATTGGTAAAACAAAAACTTTTTAACAATAACCTTAATACTTGGTGACTGTCCTGATACGCTTTTGGTATAAGTAGTCATACACACAGGTATTTTGACAATCGATTTAGTGCTTGGTAAAGTTTTAATATTCTGATTGAATACAATTTCCCATTTATTGGTGGAGCGGCTAGACATATTCACATACTTACAGACCCCCAAGAAACTTCTAGTTATTTACCACTGGCTAATTTTATAAACTGTTTTATAAATTTATGGTCCATTTTTTTTTTTAAGATTTATTTATTTGACAGACAGAGACCACAAGCAGGCAGAGAGGCAGAGAGAAAGGAGGAAGCAGGCTCCCTGCTGAGCAGAAAGCCCGATGCGGGGCTCGATCCCAGGACCCCGGGATCATGACCCGAGCCGAAGGCAGAGGCTTTAACCCACTTAGCCACCCAGGCGCCCCAATTTATGGTCCATTTTAAAATTATCCTTAGACACCCTTTATTTCTTGGTTTCATGAATTTTCATCAGGCCCTCCCAAATTGGGGAAGGAGAAGGGAAACGAGGTCTATCTCTCTTACCTCCTCCCTCCTGGTCATTACCCTACAATGAGAAATCCCGAGAATTTTAAAAAAAATGCCTTGCCTCAAAAAGAAAAGGGCTTGTTGTCTTTTAGCTCTACCTTGATACTAGTTGTGGTATTTCCTTCATATTGTATAACCTCTGAGCTAATTTCTTTGGTGTTTAATGTTTACAAATATCAACTGATGGAAACGCCAACAAATTCATCTTAAGGAATCTCAATGAGTTTAAGTGTTAGATGGGGAGGGCCTTTTGTTCTCATTCTGTGTAAGCCTGGAGTTGGCAGTGTCTACACTGGCTTAAATAGTGATGGTCTGTTTTTCTACAGTATCACATTGCAAGTGCTGAATTTTCTCACCCCCTCCCCTGGCGCAGCATTCTGGCTAGACCTCGCCCACTCATGGCCTGACTATCTGCGTTGTAGATCACTGTTTCCCAAATGTACTGTTACCATTAGTCTGCGTTTTCCCCACGGTGAACCTCATTCTGTTATCTACCTTTAAGTGCAATGTCGTGAGGTTTGTACACGCTTTTCTAGTTCGTGTTTCAGCGTTCTTTACGGCATCATCTGCAAAAGATCTATTTCCTCAAGGGAAGGCCTTCTTCAGTGTCATTAAAGAAAATATTAAATATAAAATGTTTCAGTAACATTTCCTTCAGATCCAACCCTGTACACCTCCCCGTTCCTGTTCAGCGAGCAGGCATCACCACTTTTCCTGTTTTTATCATGACCTGGGGACTCGTTCTCAAGCCAGGAGATCGTGGTATACATAGACTGGCCACGCTGGATTCATGGGTAGATTGAGGAAAACAAAAAATCCGAGTTGTCCTGGCTCTCTGGTGTTGCTTCTTAATGTCTAAGACACACAATCCCAATAATGAGGGTGGCAGTGTTTATGAATTAGCCCGTCCTGTCTGAACCTTGATGCCCTTGCCAGAGCTCTGTTTGTACAGCTTGTTCTGAAATGCTCATCTGTAGACTCAAGCTCTAGCCACTGTTTACTCGACATGATGTATCTCGGTGAGTCTGGGTTCAAACAATTTCATCGGATGTGGGATCACTCTGCATCCCATACATCTCCATGTCACTGGGACTCGAGCACATACTGAGTGCTGCTTTGTGGTCTGGCCTTCCCCTCTGGAGGATGTCCTCCTCGCCCTGTCACGTCCAACAGCCCAGAGACTCAGAACTTGACAGTTCTATCTACTCCGCCAGCTTCGTTTTATGGCGAAACAGCTAAGTGTTCGCTTTTTACTGAAATAATCCAATACGAACATTTCAAAGTTGTGTTGTGTTTTAAATCGGCTATTGGCTTCTCAAGGCGAGGGCTGCGTATTCTCCCCCCACTCACCCCCAAGAGACACCACCTCTGACTAGTCGGGGTTCCCCAGGAGACATTCCCTTACCTTCCTAAACATCCATCACAGCACTGGGCACACCACCATTTGTACCTAAATTAATTACGTGAAATATGTTTGCTACTCTCCATAGCCTGCACACTCCATGAGGGCAGAGCCCAGCACAGCTTTTTGTTCAGTAGTGATGCTAAGCGCGAGCAAAGAGCCTGCCTCATAGAAGGAGATTCATAAATGCGTGGCCGCCTAGCTGATTTTAGGAGAAACAAGGAAGCGAACTCTTAAGATCACCTCATCAGTGCACCTGATTTTAGGCAAAACTTCACCGAAATTGTTTTCTATAAGGACAAGAGAATTTCCTTCAAGATGCCTTAGTGAAAGTCACAATGAGTTAATAGTAAGTAAGTACAGTAATAATAGTAAGTAAGGACCTAGTAAGCACAAGGCGGGAGTCTCAATGCAGGAGAGACACAGAAGGAATAGATGTGGTCATCTCAGGAGCACAACTAAGCCTCCAGAGTCACGCCCACTCTGCCTCATGAATGCTTCTCCATCTGCTAAACGTTACAGCTTTGAAGAACAGAGAAGTGCTACAGGCAAGTGTCACACACATTGGGAAGAATGAATTCTTCCAGGGCGGGAGTAAGAGTAACAGAAGTCTGTTTTTACGGACTTGAGGTTCTGACCCTCCATATATATATAAATATATATTCTCTCCATGGTAATTTAAATTTGTCCTGGGGAAAAAATAGTTACTATTTTTTATATATTTTATATATATCTGTATATATATAAAATATACATATATAAAAGGAATATACATATTCCTTTTATCTATTCCAAATTTCTCCCTCTACAGCCATGGTAATGAGGCCACAGGACACAACCATAAATTTGAGCCATCATCCCCTTGGTTAATTATGCTAATCCAGTTACTAAAAAGTGTTATAAATATCATCATAGTCGATTTTATGCTAGGATTTTATAAAACCTTAACCTTAGCTAGTGTCTCCGATTTTCTCTCCCCACCTTATCTAGTTCCTAAATTTCTCTGGCCTGTTTGGAAGTCTGTCTTCCCTAAACCTCTGCTCTATGTTTATTGTGTCAGTCTCCTGCTCCAGAAGTTACTAATACTCCGTATTAGCTCACACAGTGTCCAAGGTCATCTGCTTGGCCTTTGGAGCACATAAATTGGTCCTTGTGTTTAAGTTGGTTTCTTCTGTTTTGTTTTGCTTTTTTGTGTTTCTGTTCTGCGTCCCAGAACACAGCTTCTGGTCTAGCTATGCGAGTCACTGCGTCTTGCAGAAAAGCTTACTGTAGCCTCAATGCATGCCTGGTATATGGAAAAGACTCCATAAGTGATAGCTATGTTTACAGAATCTTCAAGTCATTCCCGTCTTTTCTTTTCCTTCTTTTAATTTTCATTACCATAATAATCAGCCTTGCACCCCTTGGGATATAATCTTTCTAATTGGTTTACTATTTTAGCTACTTCATTTTTCTAAACACACTAACTTCCCAGGGACTAGAGACCATGCCTTCCATTTTCTCTGTGTTTTAAAAAAATGCCTGGGGGGCACCTGGGTGGCTCAGTGGGTTAAAGCCTCTGCCTTCGGCTCAGGTCATGATCCCAGAGTCCTGGGATAGAGCCCCGCATCGGGCTCTCTGCTCAGCGGGAAGCCTGCTTCCTCCTCTCTCTCTCTGCCTGCCTCTCTGCCTACTTGTGATCTCTGTCTGTCAATTAAATAAATAAATTATTAAAAAAAAATGCCTGGCATAGAAATAGTTGTTCTATAAACAAATGTTTATGGTTTCGTTTATTGAGTTTATTATAACATATTTGTTGTGACTTTATCTCCTCCGGTTATGTATATTTTTATAGGCCCTTATATATACTACACAGCTTCATAAAAATGATATAAAATCATAAGCTCATGTTTAAAGGCAACTCCCATCTTCCCAAGTTTTGTGTTCGTTTCTGTTTTTTATTTTTGCTTATAAGGAAGATAATGGTCAGAGATATGAAATGATCTGTCAAATGCAAAGTTATAAAGCTACCTGGCAGCCCTACCTACCAAACCAAGTAAAACTGTTAATGATAAGTAAAATGAAGAATTAGTTCTTTTTTTTTTTTTTTAAACATGCTAGCATAGTCTGTTAAGACAGGTGTATGTATTTATCTAACGTCTACAGAGAAAATGTAATACTACCATTTACTTTTTATAAGGAAAAAAAAATCTTGCTTCCCCAGAGTTAGAAATACTTTAGCAGAAATGAATTCATTTAATTTCATGGACTCCCGGGGAAGAAATTTGGAGAACATATTAACTCTATACTGTACATAAAGATATCATCCAGAGAACTGAAGTGAAAGGGCTCAAGACTGTTCACCAAAATTGGTGGTTAAGACTGTAATCCCCTCATGGGGGAGTCGCATCTGTCCATGGGACAACATAATGGGTTTATAAATACGGTCTGGTATAAAATCACTTTTAGATTAAAAAAAAAAAATCACATCAACATCTTCCAAAATAGTTCTCTACTGAAACTATTCAGAAGAATTGATATACAAGAACAAGGGGAAAAGCAAAAAGGAAAATCTGGACATTATTTCAAATTGTCTTGTTTCTTTGAACCATGCGATCACACAGGGCATCAAATGGTGGAAGATGGAAGGATTCTTCTCCTGTCTTTACATGATCTGGAATAGTAACTATTTTTTTCCCAGGATAAATTTAAATTACTATGGAGAGAAGAGCAATATAAAAGATGAGAACCACTGCTGAAATTCCCATACAATCCCCAGGGGGATGTACCAAATAACCAGCAAACCTCTCCTCAGAGAAGTGTTTAACTGTTACATGGTTAATCCATTTGGAACACCTTGTTCTAAGTGGAGAGACAAAAGAGATCTGCTGTACAGTCTTCTACTTCAACTCCCAAGAAGACAACAGTGGATTAGGTGACCAGAGAGACTTGGAAACTTTCATGCTTGTGGTGTTTGAGTCATGGGATAAAGTTGATTTTGAACGATGTGGCTCATGCTTCAGCAAAATGTTTTGCTTTTGCAGATGGACCATATGGAAACTATGAACTGGCTTTGTAACAAGACCATGATGAGCCAATGTAGCATTTTTTTTAATGTTTTCTGTCTCTATTCATGTGGTCTAATGAACAGTATACCATCAAAAGACATGGTATATTATGTGCCTTTGTTTCAATTCTGAGTAGTGATTATTTTTTTTAATGTTAAAGATGTTTTTAATACAAGGATTAAAAAAAAAAACCACTTCCATTCAACAAAAAAAGCCTGAAATATTCTGGATGTTAAATATATTCTAATTCTTCCCTCAAGGTACTGGCCTTCTTTGATGCTTCAATAAAGACATGGTCCAAAAGGGGTAAAACAGTTATCAAAATCATAGGTGTCCAAGATTTTCTTTCCAATAAGATCCAGTGATAAGCTTTTTAACACTTTTCTGGAAGATTATAATTACCAAAAAAACAAAACAAAACAACAAAAAAAACAAACCCAAACACCAGAAAATGCCACCAACCCAACCCGATAAAATTATGATGCCAATTTGCTGAGAAGTGGGAGACAAGCATAACCCACTAGACAATTAGCTTGAGAGCTACAAAATGTTCATTCATGGTTTGCTGCTTTAATATTAGATGAATAACAAACATTTCACTTCAAGATTAAAAAATATATAGCAAGTATTTTTTTCTGGATTGGGTTTAAAATTTAATGAAAAACTGGAGGGTGAAAAAAGTTACGGTTGTTGGCACAATACCAAAATGGAACAAATGAACAGCACTTATATGATTGCGTGTTTTGTGTAGGACGTGGGAGGGCTGCAGAATATAGCTGAAATTAATATGTGGAAAATCACTGCACTGGTTCCTTAGAGGTATTCAGAAACTATCATATGCACTCACACAGCTTGTAAATCTTTGCAAAGGCTATGATGAAAAATGATCGTGTTTCATTACTATAATTAAAATATAGTGGTCTCAGATGCTTTTCTCAAGAAATAATCGCATGAGACATAGATAATCTGGGTGCCATTGTTTAAAAAGGAGGAGAATTTACGGACCTATAGTTTCATTTTTTTTTCCCAAAGAGATTTATTAAAACATAATTAGGTGGTTTGCCCAAGATTAGGACAGAATAACAAAATTTCCCCCATGTGATAAATGAGCCTCCTAATGTATAGATTATAATTCTCAGCTTCTGTTTGTTTCTATTTCAATCAGAGTAAACCTTGGAAGAGATTATAAAATTTCTTCATCCCAGTTCAATATGATAAATATGGGGGTGCCGTGTTTGTGTTGTGTTCACAGCAAGTTGGCAGAACCAAAGACCAAAACTGACCAACTTCTATTCATATCTAAATTGATATGTGAATTTCAATTTACCTGTGATCAAAAAGTGAATCTCTAGGATTACTGTTAAACCAATAAACACTCATTGTCACAGGAAGTAATCTGGACCCAGAAGAAATAATTTTCTACATGCTCTTTCATTTTCACCTTGCTTTGAAATTTTGAAAAGGCCTTTTACCTGTGAGTTTTGTCTTGGCTTAAGGCTATAACCTATCTCTATGAAAGAGATGTTTAGTAACAGATTAGATGTCTATTCTTGTGATTCTTAGTCTTGTTAATGTTTTCATTGATAGAATCAGCTACCCAACTACCAAAACTCGTCTTCTCTTAGAACCGCTTCTGTTCTTTTATAAGAAGAACTTAAAAAAAATGCTTTTAAGGGAAAAAAGTGGTTCCAGGAGGTACTTGTTCATGTGTACTTAGTACCTGAGGTCCCACAAGCCACCTACAGACAGCCCTTGTCTAGAACAGCACAGGGCGTGGCAAAAAATTCCCTCCAAAATGGTACTTTTTGTTTGATGTTATGATTTTAAAACATGTTTCTTTAATGATGTCCTTTGTAACTTATAAAAAAAATAAAAGGTTTTCTTAGAATTGGCACATAAATATTTGTATACTATTTATATGATGTAAAGGGGAAATGGCCTTCTTACTTATTTCTTGTGCCTCCTTTTTTTGGTTCCATTTTGCTAATCGCTCTATGAGCCCACTTCTGTCTCTGACAAACTTGCTCTTCCTTGTCCCCAAGGAAACCACAAGCTCCTGTTCTGGAGTAGGAGGTGGGTTTTATGATGCCATGTTTTTTTCCCTCCTTTATGATAATCACAGCTACTTTAGAACAATGAGACACAGCCATCGGGCAACCGCAAAATAAATAAGGTGTTTTTCACCATTTCAGTGGGATTTCAGACATTTTTTTTTTTTTTTACCACGTCGCATTATATGCGTCCATGTCCCATACACAGCTTGAGTATGAAGAGGAGCCTTAAAAGGCATGGCACAATAAACATGTGGTTTTAGTAAGACCTACTAACTTTAACTGCAAGGCTTAAATACTGAATGTACTGGTAATATCATTGTTTTGTTCGTCCTGTTAAGAAAGAACAACTGTGATCCTTCCTAATGGTGCATCAACTCCTTCAGGTCACTGGAAAGAGCTCCAGTCTAAATATATCTCAAACAACGGTAGTGCAGGAAAGAACACTCTGTCTTCTACACGCAGTGACGGTCCACACACTAAAAGCATTTCCAAACATGCAATTTGGGTTTGTTGGTTTTTTTTTTCCCCTATTAGTGAGATCAACCTAAATTCCACTTTTAAAATAGCTGTAAACCAATAAGCTAATGCTGAGTGTAACAGATGCGTAGAACCTTCTGCCCTTCCGCTGCTTTTAGCTATTCATTTTGGAGATGGTAAAAAGGCACATAATCTTACAACCTCCTTCATATGCTGCACAGAGAAGGAGGTTTCGGAAGTTCTAGGCCTCTATGATATTTGCACATCTCTTCTAGGTACCAGTGAGGAAAACCACGGGGAAAGCAACTTTATAAATATAAAGGCACAACGAAAACTGAAAAAAGCAAAAAACAGTTCCGGATGGAACAAAGGAGATGACAAATGGTGTGAACTTTTCAAAACACTCTACAAATAAAACAGCATTATTCAACAGGATGCAACAAAATCGGGCAAAGAAGCAACAAGACATCATGAGACGTGGAGTCATCTGAAAGAAGCGGTAACGGACATAAGCCACACAGAGGGTTTCTTTTCTTACTTGCACAAGTATCTTGAGGGGTTTGAAAGGTCTTTCACCATGAAGCACTCGCCTCCATTCACACAGAAAGTTTTCTCCTTCTCTGCACACTTTACAAGATGGCTTGTCCCGGTTGTAGATGTTGATGTAGCTGGATAGAAGATAAAGAAGGGGAAGGTTTACATGTGTCTTTCCCTCTTCTCAACAGCCTTTAGTCTTACATCCTCTTCAAAGGAAGAGTTCACATAAGGTACGGCGGACTTCGCTACACTTTCAGGTTTAATAAACAATGGCAAACAAGTGAAGTACTTTCTGGGTGTAATTAAATGGAATCAAATTATCAAAAGGTAAGCACAGTTAGTTACTTTAATGAGAATAAAATAGGAAAAAGGCTCAACATTTTTTATAACCAGTATTTTATCTTCTAAGGAAGTTGGAAAAGAGAAGACCTATGGCCAGTAAGTAAAATAATTTTTTCAGGAAGGCTCAGGTATAATGATATAAAGTCATGTCAGTGCAATTCAAGTTCAATGTCACTTTTGAGTGGCAACTACTTATTTATTTTGGAAATTATGTTTTGTGTGTATATTTGACCTTATAGTTTTTAGATCTGTATATATTATATATATAGATATCCATATGTATAGAGATACAGGTATCTCTATCTATATATATGGCAAAGAAGAACACAAGGTGGCTTATTTGTTCCTAATAAAAAATATATACCAGTTGAATATATATTAACATACGGATCAGGAGCCATTCTATTCAAAATTTCTATTCTACTTCAAAGAACACTGCTGAATGTCTGACTGCAACCATACTTTCGAGGAAATGGAAAGAGTCTCATAATTGTTGCAGAAGTAGAACAGCATGACAAAATTCATCCCTTTTGAATTAGGAGTAGACACTGATCTTAATTCTGGTTTACAACTATGATAAGCTTTATATCCACTTGTCAAACCTCAGGTATGTGAGAGCAAAGTGAAAATGATGGCTCCATCATCAGGCACACGGATTAAATGAGGCCAAAGCTCTGGGTCCTGAGACCCAAGGGCACTTCATACCTGAACTTCTCCCAGCTTACACCCTTGCACACACTGTAAGCAGTGCTGAGTCTCAACCCCAAACAGTCTAACTTACTGCACTTTCAGGACCAATATTATCAGGATGAGAAGCAAAAGCATTATGATAAGCCAACAAAAATCTCGTTGACTTTTTCAGGAAAAAAAAATATATATATATATATATATATACATGTATCTTTAGACAAAAACTATTCCTTGGCTACTGACTCATTCTTAGTGATTTTTAATTCCTGGACTTCCTTCTCAATTTCTATTTCACTATTTGCATGTGAAATTCAGATGCCCTTTTTTACTTTTATTTGACCTCTCATGTATTTTTTTTTCCCATTTTCTTTGGTTTTTCTTCTTCATTTCCTTCCTAAGTCCCCATTTTGTTCTGTTTCATTTTTGACTTCTCCAATTCTGGTTTTTACTCTAGTTGACAGAAATACTCAGGGTGTGATTATTCAGTTTCCAATTACATAAGGCCTTTCTTGCCTTGCATTCTCCCATCTAGGGCATGTTTTGGGGCCATGCATGACTCTCAGCATGGCTTTCAGGGGTAATAGCAAAGACGAGTCAGACTGAGTTGCACTCTGGAGACAGATCTGGTTTGAATCCCATCTTCTACTAGTTCTGTGTCTTTGAGCACATCACTTAGCCACCCAGAATGCAATTTTTCCATTTTGAAAAAAATGGTAATGGTACTCCTGCAGGATTTTTGTAGGGATCAGAAATAATCTAGGGGGGCGCCTGGGTGGCTCAGTGGGTTAAGCCTCTGCCTTCGGCTCAGGTCATGATCCTGGGGTCCTAGGATCGAGTCCCGCATCAGGCTCTCTGCTCGGCGGGGGCCTGCTTCCCTATCTCTCTCTCTGCCTGCCTCTCTGCCTACTTGTGATCTCTCTGTTTCTAATAAATAGATAAAATCTTTAAAAAAAGAAAAAAAGAAATAATCTAGGTAAGGAAACTGGCACAAGCCTGGCACTCAATGAGTAGTGGCAGGTATGATTACTGGGCAAGTAGGGAAGGTACTTAGTCAATCAGGTAAGAATCTTGACGGTGGAAATCTGAGGATTTCAAAGTTGCATGTTACTCTTGAATCATTATGAATAATGGAGAACTGGGTTGATTTTTTTATTACTCCAGAGAAAAGTCCTTTCAAAATGCATTTCAAGGTATCCTTCAGAGATCTACAAACCAAAGCAAACGAACTTAAGGAGAGGAGGAAGAGAGGTGATTTCACACTGTCTTATCAGTACACTCTCACCTCTTTGTCAGGTAGAGGGCAATGTAATCGTCATCATTTCGGTTCATAAAATCGTGGAGCAGACATTTCTATCCACCCCACAACATGCCATTTGAATCCAGTATTAGATCTTCATGTGAAAAACTTGGGTGCTGTGTATTGATATTTCCATCCACAGTAATTGCTTTTAAAAGATTACGAGGAGGAAATCTGCCTTAAATGTTAAAGGTTTTGTGCTTAAGACTCTGAAGTGCTGACAGGATACTGTGGGGTGAGGAATTGGGCCCGTTCCCTTGCTGTCCCAGGTGACCGCGCTGAGTGGGCCACCTGCTGTGCACTGTCACCAGTCCTTCCCCCAGAAAAACTCTGGTCCTCCAGCAGACCCCAGTGGTCTCTGAATCCCTAACAGGTTGCCAAGGATTACCCTCCACCCAAGCCGAGCAGCAAACCTTGCACCAGGCTCTTCCAGAACAAATCCTGAGGCTTTTACTAAAAGCAATGAAACCCTCATTCCCCCCTCCAAGAGCAGACACTCCATACACATTATAAGACTAACAGTAAAGATTCATAGTGATAGAAGCAACAGATACATCATACCTATTCCTTGGACTTTAAGATAAGTAAGATTGATAACTGTATGCTGAAACTAGAAATAATCCCCCCAACCCCCTGGAAGGAAAAAATAAAATAAGATGAAAACAGAGAGGAAGGCAAACCATAAGAGACTCTCTAACTCTAGGGAACAAACCGAGGGTTGTGGGAGGCAGGTGGGCGGGGGGATGGGGTAACTGGATGATGGGCCTTAAGGGGGGAGCATGTGATGTAATGAGCACTGGGTATTATACGCAACTGATGAATCACTAAATTCTACCCCTGAAACTCACAGTACAGTATAGGTTAACCAAATTGAATTTAAATAAAAAATTAAAAAGAAAGGAAATAATCCTCCATCTTTTTGGTTTTTAAAAATATTTCCCTCTGAAATGATGATCCTTTTCATGCTCTCTGCAGCACCAAGTTATGACACATTCATTTGAAAAATTCTTAGATCATCCCCTGAGCCTAGCAAGGGGATATCTGACGATTAAATGATTCTTGGAGAAAATTCAGTAGCAACTATCTTATACGATCATAGACTATTGTGCTTATTAGCACTTCTATCCTTGAGCTGCAGCAAGAACAAAAACGAGCATGGAATTGGAAAGCAGTAATGACTGGGTACAGCTGTTCTGAACCAACAGCCCAACGCAGGAGTAAGTTGTAATTGTCAGGAGAATCTGGGATGGAGATGCTGATACATGAACCCTTCCGATTTTTGCCAGGTTTCCTTTTATTCTCCTTATTTCAATGCAGTGCACAATCTTAAGCAGATCTATAAATTTTGCAGTGAAACCCTTCCTCCTTGGCTTACACATGCTGTATTGCTAAGTCAGTTTCCATTTAGGAGTTCTGCCAGAAATTAATGAAACTGAGCAGGTTCTTAGACCTAGCTATGGAAATGACATTCTGGGAGAGCTGGGAGGACTTTATCAGAGGTGAAGCTAAAGGTTGCACAGGTAGAATGTGTTTCGATATATAAAAGATGACCCTCACAGTTGTCCCTGGAAGTAGGTGAAGTACATCCCACTCATTTGGTATTTAATAAACCCAGCCTCTCACCATTTCGTGACTAGTTTATTATAATCTGGGCGTTTGTCACCTTCTCGTAAGTTGCTAAATGAGCAGCAATTAGGAATACTGCAAAAGATGAACCCACTACCTCTATGCCTGCCATTTATATGAATACTTTATCCCAAACACACTTTCCCTGAGATGTGAGCAACTACCATATTACAAGGAAGAATGTATAAATAAAGCAGTAACTTGTTACCAGACAATGAAACACTCTGGAGTGTTTCACTCTTGACCTGTCTCTCCTGGCACATAGGTCAGGACTAATGACCATGCCTGGAGAGGCTGGACAGTTCTCTGACTTAGCCAACGATTTGGAGACCAACATCACCGTTCACAGACTCCTCAAATCCTGCCCCACACAGTATGGCTCCCCTTTTTCTAGCCTGCTTGCCTTCTTTCCCCGCCCCCACCCTTCCATTCTTCCTATCATTCCTTCCTTCCTCCCTTCCTCCCTTCTACAATTCTTTAATGATTGCCTATTACGTGCAAGACATGAAGATGACAACTAGAGTTACTGGGGTTAAAAACTGTAAGACTGTGAACAGTGCTTCCTAAAAGGAGACCTTTATAGATAAAATGTAGAGAAATGAGTACTGGAGTTAGCTAAGAAGATTCAGGTCCAAAGCTCAATTTTACCCATTACTCTCATCCAGCTAAACTGCCTCAGTAAATTCAGCTATAAAATGTGCTGTCACAGGGTTGTTGGGAAGTGTGATAAAATATTTTGTCAGCACACAAATATATGATACTGCTACTATTACTAGTGGTATAAATGTGGAAGAAAGAAAAGCAAAAAACACGTCTGTTCAGAGTCAGGAATTACAAATAATCAAGCCTCAAATGTTCTTAGTGTATTATTCTTCTACAAATTATGAAGAGAGATTGTCTAATTTGGAAAAGGTAATCACTGCATGATTGCAAGGCATGAAGTACATATAAATAGTCTACTCTATTTTAACTGTATCAAAACCTCTTCTTAATAACTAATAACCACTAAATTTGCCTATGTGTTAAATTGAAGAATAATCTGAGTTAAAAGAACACGGTCTTAAGTGTGTGATTATTTTCAACTTCCAAGACGCATGCAATTCTTTAATTTTTCTGACCAAAGTTCCAAGTTACTGACTCAAGTGTAGTTGTAATATTGTTATTATAACAGTTTCAAACTATAAAATAAAGAAAAATTGTGCGACGTTCATACTGTATAGGACATAGTATAAGCTGTTTATAACGGAACATTTTGGAAGCCACACATTACTGCACACTTTTATAAATACGCTGTAAAAATCTGAGGAGTAATGAAGTGTTCTCTGTTCATCACTAAATATTTTCCCACAGAATCACACAGTATTTCCTGTAGAATGCCAGGAGCTTTCTGCTCAAGGCTGGCTGAAAAGAAAACAATGCTGGAAAGGATGGCTTACTTTCTTGCTTCCTTTAAGTGGTGTTTTCCTTATCAGCAAAGTAGACAGCACTAACAGAGCAGGGCCATTACACAAATGCAAATTGCTGATAAGAAGCTACTCTATTCTTCTTTGACAATTAGCAGGGATTAGCACAAGTGTATGCTATTTACCCCAAGGAGCAATCATTAGACCCTGTCCTCCCTGAGTGAAGGAGTCCTTCCTAGCAGTTTTTAGGACAATTCTTAACAATTTCCTTGCAGAAAAATTTAACTAATTCTATGCAGTCTTCTCAATGAAACAGACACATTTTAACAATGTATATATTCTAATATGAAACTGTCAATCACTACATTACAGGTTTGATTTTCATCTTCTTTCTTTTTAAAACATTATCTGTGGGGGCGCCTGGGTGGCTCAGTTGGTTAAGCGACTGCCTTCAGCTCAGGTCACGATCCTGGAGTCCCAGGATCCAGTCCCCGCATCGGGCTCCCAGCTCCACGGGGAGTCTGCTTCTCCCTCTGACCTTCTCGCCTCTCATGCTCTCTCTCACTGTCTTCTCTCTCAAATAAATAAATAAAATCTTTAAAAAAAATTATCTGTGATATCTTTAATGGCTCTGTGTTTAGAAATCTGCATGCTTTTGTGCTCTTTGAAATCCCAGTTAAAAGGAAAAAAATCTGAAATTATTATTATTCTTGTTCGGAATACAGCTCCTTGCAATAAAGTGTGAGAAGCACTTTGAACTCCCATGGGGGGGGGGGGGGGGAAGGGGTGTGGGGAGAATGCTTATGTGACTCCTGAAAGGAAAACTCTGGAACAGAAGCTGAGCAGGAAGTACTGGGCCATCTCATGTAGCTTCTGTTGATGACTAGAGAATGAAGGGGGAGTCATTAGCTTTCCAAGGAAAAGTCCAGAGCCTGACTCAAAAGTCCTGAAGCACTGTCATTTTGGGCTGTCCAGTTTTTCTGAATAGTAATTCAATCCTCCACTGAATGGCAAATAAACTGTTGAAGAGGAAAAAATGACAAGAGGTGATAAAAAACAAAACAACAGAAAAGCCCAACCCTATGCTGGCTTGTAGTTTTCCCAGAGGGAATACAGTGATTTAAAGTAGCATACCCTTTCCTTGGCCTCTCCTGTACTGGACCCTGCTGAAGAACAAAAAGGGAAGCCAGAGAAGAAGCATCATGAGACCGTAAATGAAATCAGAACTTTCTAAAGTAGAATTAGGGCATCTCACTTCACAGACCCACAAGCTTGGCTGATTAAGCCAGAAATGTTAGAGGTTCGCAGACTACCCACAAGGTAAGAGTTTATCCAAAGAACAAGTTGGCATCAAGGGCCAATGGAAATTAATTGGTATAAGTGATGAACTTAGGCTTTTGCATCATTTAAACGCACATAAGAATGGTGGCGAAGAAAGAACTTTAGTATATCTTATAATCTATCCCATATTTTAAAAGAGGGTAAAAATCATCTCAAAAGAAAAGTTCTATGACCATAGAAATTTAATAAAATTTCAGAGGTGCACAGAAAAAAGGCTGCCCAAAGGTCACACAAGTGAATTAGGAAATGCTTGCTTTCTGTTTTGTTAAATATATATTGTAGCTTAAGTAGGTTAATAAGATTGCCTTTAATTCCTCTCTGTCTTACAAGCTCTCTGGGCAGATCCTATTATTCCTTCTTCAGCAGAATGAAAAGTGACCTTTGGGTGTTTCTCCTCATAAAACAAAATTATAATTTCTGTTGTAACACTGATCTCATTTGTAGCTAAACAGAAAGCAGATTCTAATTTCCCAGCAGTTGCTGAGTAAATGATTTGGTGTCACTAGATAGTGTTATCCTTAGAAAAATAAAATTGTCAGGAGGTTATTTTCAAACACACAAGTTGCTATCTTCTTTTTTTCTTTTTCTCTGACAGTGCATTTCACCCATGATACAATGTAATCACAGGCTACTGCTTCTTAGAGCAACATCACAATGACAGATACTTTATAGGATGTCATAGATTTTGTAAAGAAGAGGGAGTGGGGAGTCTCTTCCCACAGTGGGCCATTGGCTGGTTGGAGTACAAGAGAGCTATGTTTTCTTCCTCACAAAGCCAATAATCTTTCCTTAGCTAATAAGTCAACTCCAGAAATACAGCCCTGCTACATTTAGTAATCACTCACTGTTAAGTAAGTATAAAGTTTCCAAAGCTGAGAGTGGACAAACTTTCAAGCTGTCCCTTGAAATCCCTTGAATTTCCCATCAATATCTATTCTAAAGAAGTAAAATCCATCCAGCCTGCAAAGCAAATACTAGCAGTCCATTTGACTGGCTTAATTTGGTACATCTATAGATCTCCTTAGGCTAAAAGCAGAAGGTGTACATTCTTAACTACACACTGCATTTTCTACCAGTATCAGTTTAGTTGGGAGAAGGTCAAGTCAATGTAGAAAATGTTAACCTGTCAATTAGAAAATTAGTCAAGGGGTGCCTGGGTGGCTCAGTGGGTTAAAGCCTCTGCCTTCGGCTCAGGTCATGATCTCATGGTCCTGGGATTGAGCATCACATCGGGCTCTCTGCTCAGCAGGGAGCCTGCTTCTCTCTCTCTCTCTCTCTCTCACCTACTTGTGATCCCTTTCTCTCTGTCAAATGAATAAATAAAATCTTTAAAAAAAAAAAAAGAAAATTAGTCAAAAGTTTGGAGCACTAAGCAAAACAAATCAAAACAGAGAATACTGATCAAGGATTCAGTTATTCAGCAAGCTGCTGAAATTACCATGTGACATTTAATGACATAGGTTAATTTATTCATCAACTAAAATACTTTTAGAAATGAAAGCAGATGAAAGGTCAGAAGATAGAAACTAGGAGGCAAATTCATTATCTTATTCAACAAATCTAAAAAATCATGGCATATCAGACGATAAAAGTCATGTGGTCATCTCAATAGATACTGAATCAACATTTGATGAGGTTAACCATCAATTTCCATGAGACTATCAAGTATTATCCCCCATATCAAACCTGAATTTAATCAAGCACCCACATACAGTTACTAATTTGCAGCAAGTAAAGAGGTCAGAGGAATAATGAAAGACACATCATGGTCTACAATCAGCAAAACCCAGACCATGGAGAACTTTTCTGGGGAAACAGCCTGGCTTCTTCAAAACAAAACTGAAGGAGGATAAACAGACAAAGACAGCTAGAATTAGAGACAGATCAAGCGGATGAAAGAAAAGAAAAATCCCAAACAGAGACATTTAAAAGAGAGTTAAGAGACATATAAACCACTCACCTTGCATCAAACTTGGATCCTGATTCAAACAGTTTTAAATGAATGGTATTTATAAAAGGAAATCTGATCACTAATTAGATCATTAATATTTCTATGGGGTTATCCTCTTTTGTGGGTGTCAAATGTACTGGGGCTATGTTTAAAAACAGTCCTTAGCTCTTAGAGATGCATACTGAAATGTGTATATATTCAGTGATAACATGTCTGGAATGTGCTTCAAAATAATAAGAGGGAAGTTTGATCAAGATGAAAAACAAAAACAAAAACAAAACCAACCCAGTAATTGCCGAAGTGGATGGAGGCTACATGGAGATTCATTATTCATTATTTCCTGTACTTTCGTATGTTAGCATACATGCTTACATGTATATTATATGTTTAAAGATACATTTATGTATGTTTAAATTATAAATGAAAAAATCAATTTCAGGTTTTTTGATCCATGATAAAGTAGAATTGGAGATAATACTCTCTATCACTAAAAAAGATCTACTTTTGGGGCACCTGGGTGGCTCAGTGGGTTAAGCCTCTGCCTTCTGCTCAGGTCATGATCTCAGGGTCCTAGGATCGAGCCCCGCATCAGGCTCTCTGCTCAGCAGCGAGCCTGCTTCCCTCTTTCTCTCTGCCTGCCTCTCTGCCTACTTGTGATCTTTCTCTCTGGCAAATAAATAAATAAAATCTTTGAAAAAAGATCTACTTTTAGCAAACAGTTCAAATCATACTTAACCCTGAGACTCTGGGAGAGCTTTCCATTAATGTAAAGATCAAGCAAAGTATGTTGATTACCAATGCTGTTGTTTAACATGGCTCTGAAAGTTCTAACCAATGCAACATGTGAAGAATAAAAAAAACCAAACTGCAGTATAACTGTAAGACATGAGAAGAGGGAATAATAATTATTCGGCAGTCATTAGTAAGTGAAAAAGTTGCAGCCAAGACTCTAGGACTGATGTTTTTCTTTTTTTCTTTTTTTTTAAGGATTTCATTTATTTGAGAGAGAAAAAGAAAGAGCGTGCACAAGCAGGAGGAGTGGGAGAGGAAGAGGAAGGATCTCTGCTGAGCAGAGAGCCTGATGTGGGGCTTCATCCCAGGACCCTGGGATCATGACCTGAGCCAAAGGCAGACGCCTAACCGACTGAGCCACCCAGGTGCCTCAGGACTGATGCTTTTCTAATCTGACTATACTATATGCCTGTTGATATGAAAGAACTCATTAATGATAAAGAGTATCACAGTTGGCCTAAAATTTGCAAGTTACACAGACGCTCAGGGCAGTAAGGTTCCTAAAATTATGGAAGTATCTTCATGACGGGAACAGATTTCTGACAAAAGTTTTAGGAAATCTTAATTTTCAGTGTTTTGCATAAAGGAGCCTCCATAAAAGTGCAGAAAAGGCAGGCTCTGAGCAATGCAGAAACGATCTTCCAAGTGTTTCTGGTTTGAGCCAGACCCTTTTGATGGGTGGTCTGGAATACGAGAAGCCTGGGTGATAGTCCTTGGGTGGCACCTGTGCAGCCTTAACCCCCAGCTGCACACCGCTACACACCATTTAGCCAAATTCCTGCCTTTCTGCATTTGGCTGACGGTTGTGGACATAAATGGGCAGATTCTGTTTCTATAAACACCACATTTTCCTCCCTCAGGTTAAAGCTTGGTGTGCATAAAGGAATTAAGCAGTGAGAGCATATTTGAACATACGTATCTTGCTCTGTACCACTTGGCTAATTTCAGTCCATAATTTTCTCAGAACTCCCAGGAGTGCCTTGTTTCCAGGTTCATAATCAGAATAGCCCAACAGCCCTCCCTGTAACATGATGTGTTTCCACGTGTAGCCACAGTGTTTAGGTTCCCAGCACAAATCCTACGTAACCAGATATCACATGGGCATCTAACTTTATTCAACACCATTACTGTCGTTCATACATGACCAATATGAATGAAGCAAGGTTTCCAAAAACACGTAACTTTAAATGCTTCATCTTAAAAAAATAAAAACAAACAAAACAAAACAAAACAGAATCTTGCTTCCCTGTCCTCTCTCCCCAAAGGACTAGCCAGTCTCATAATATTTAGTTCATAGCAGGTATTGTTTCTCTAAAGAGCAATATTTTTTTTAGGTTACAGATGGGGGTTGTGGGGGAGGTAATATTACAGGTAAAGCCTATACCTTTACAGAAACTGGGCCCAAATGATAAATTAGCCCTGACTCCATTATGTCTAAAGGAGCTTTCCTTAAAGCCTTGGGGTTTTTGTTTTGAATTTTGTTTTGTTTTTAATTTCTAGGCCTCTGCCCTCAAACCCAACGGGCACCATGGGCATTGGTTGTTGTTGTTCAACGGGAGGGGAACGGACAGGTGTGCATGTTGAACTCTTTTCCCAAAGTACACAATTATTTTAAAAAAAAGGGGGCCATATGTTTAGTGTCTTACGATATCATCTGGCCTTGCTGTTTTATTATACATATATGTACAGATGTATGTATACATGATTTGGTTGTTGGGAAAACTCTATGGAAATCATTCCACTTATAGTAAAACTGAAGGGCATGTTGAAGCACATTGTAAAAAAAAAAAAGAGTAGAGGGCAGCGTTTTATCTAGGCTTGCCTGGCTATTTCCCTGCATTACCAGAAAGAGGGAATTTTAAGGCCCACACATAGGATCTTAGATATAATTTATTAGCTTTTTTCCGTGGTGATACAGCTATCTGTGTATATGGACTAACAAAACACCTCCATCTCCCAGAGCTATAATTATTAGATATAACCTATATAATAAAGAGCTGAGGTCTTCCCCCTTTTATTTTTTTAAAAGATTTTTTTATTTATTCATTGAAAGCAAAAGAGAGAGTGAGAGCAAGAGCAAGAGGACTGGGGAGCGGCAGAGGGAGAGGGAGAGAAGCAGACTCCCCAAAGCCAGGAGCAGGGCTCCATCCCAGGACCCCAGGATCATGACCTGAGCCTGAAGGCAGACGCTTACCTGACCGAGCCACCACAAGTGTCTGATCTTGCCCCTTTTAAAACATAAACCGGGGCGCCTGGGTGGCTCAGTGGGTTAAAGCCTCTGCCTTCGGCTCAGGTCATGATCTCAGGGTCCTGGGATCGAGCCCCGCATCAGGCCCTCTGCTCGGCGAGGAGCCTGCTTCCTCCTCTTTCCCTGCCTGCCTCTCTGACAATTTGTAATCTCTATCAAATAAATAAATAATATTAATAAAACAAAAACAAAAACATAAACCATTTCTGTAGATGCTGCAGGTATGTGACTAAATACACATCTTTGTTCTTTCCATTTATTACAAAGGTGCCTCACACCCAAACACTAATCAGGAAAACAGCTCAAAGAAGGGACTCATGGCTGCTCAGTATACCAGCTGGAAGGGAACCACGGCTCTACAAGACCACGGACAACCCCAGGCAGACAAAACCAGACCCCAAACCGGGTCCACTTTGCCAATTCAATCCCTCGCACTGCCATAAAATTCCAGAAGAATTAAGTGTCTTCAGCTGAGATCTGTCACTTCTCCAAAAGCTTTCAAGAAGGCCAACACTTTGCACTACTAAATGGTATGTCTAGTAGGAGTCTGCATTGCTAGTTCTGTTCAAACAGGCATTGCCAATACTAGTGAGTAGTGAATTTTCCAGTTCAGAGGAATCCAGTGACTACAGAATCCACTACAGAATCCAGTGACTGCACCACCAGAACAAGGAGACCTGTGCAGGGTCAGTTATGGTTCCGAACCCCACCAAGGGTAGCTAACAGATGAAACACAACTTCTGGTTCTATTTCAAAGCACAAAACAAAGCCTCACCAGGCCAAAGAGATCTTGTTAAAGGGAAGGAATCAGACCTCAACCTTATTCTTCATAAAGTCCTGTTTTATTCATGGCCATCTCCTTAAGAAATCCTTACCTCTGAAGAATTTTGAAATAGAAAACACTTTCGTTAAAAGAATCAGAGAA
Organism: Mellivora capensis; assembly: GCA_004024625.1. Lineage (NCBI taxonomy): Eukaryota > Metazoa > Chordata > Mammalia > Carnivora > Mustelidae > Mellivora > Mellivora capensis. The sequence goes on along the minus strand of PISX010005567.1, from coordinate 80,444 downwards.
TTTTTCTTCATGACCCATCTTTTTGGGGTGCTGCAGGCTCAGTCCCTGGGATGTTAACTGCCTCTGAACAGAGATCAGTCACAGACTGAGCGCTTTTCTGTTGGAAGGCTTCCTTCTCCTTGGTCCTTCATGCCTAATGTTATATTAAAAAACTCTGGTACTTGAATTTTTCTCAAGGTATGAAGAACTCAAGGAAGTGACTCACTGTTCTACAGAGATCACACAAGTCCCTGGAATTAAATGTGGATAATATAAATGGATCTTAATCAGCAGACAGATGTTAAGAATTCAGTGATCCTTCATTAAGGTATCCTGTGATTTTTTTTTCCCCCGGTTTTGTTTCCTAGGCTTTTGTCACTCTAACAAATTAATATTATATGTTAATTCATTAGCTAACAGAATACTATATGATTATGCTTGAAAGCGTTTTAAGCTCAATTTTATTTACCCTTTGTCACATTTAAGCCTCCAAATACTAGCTTGGATGCTTTGTTTGCTTGTTTTCCTTTTTTATTTGTATGTTTGTTTGTCTTCAGGATTCAAAGACAATTTTATCTGTGAAATATTTTAGTTGTGAATGATGAATTTCAGTTGTTCAAAGCACAACACATGGAGGAACAGATGGAAATTATAAATGAAAACACGGTGTCAAAATGTTTCTTTTAAAGTCAGAACTAGGCATTGGTAAACCCACAGTACTATCCACTAAAAATGTTGGCCACAAATATTAAAAAAAAAAATCTTACACATACAAGTCAGAAAGCAAATAGAAAGTAGTCAAATGGTGGATGTAGGAGGCAAAGGAGAGAACAGGAAGGATGTTGGGTCTGTGAAATCCTAGTACTTCTCGGGACCTAGAGAGTCAATTTGAAGTTCAATTCAATTAGGTATGAGATGCTAGTTTTGTGATGTATATAGGGCTATAATATCCCTTAAGGATTAAATTTAAGTGATCTCTCAGGACGGTTCATTTTAACTGGAGAAACTTTCTAAGCTCAAGGTGGTTACCTGCCTCCATTTCTCTTTCTTCCTGTTGAATGCACCACACTCCTTGGGCTGATGGGCTGGGAAACCAACTTATCGTGAAGTCTAGCTTCCAATCCTGACATGAAGTTAGAGTTTCCAACACAGAACTATAATCATATCAACATGGCCATAAGGGAACATTTCGAAATTGAAAAAGTCTAATGACCTGCAACCTGTTCAATGGGCAGGGTGATCTGTTCAAAGGAGAATCAGATTCTGGAGATGGGCAAAGTAAGTGTACAGGTGGAGGTAAAAAAAAGAAAAGGTGAGTAAGCTAGGAACTGAGTCATGCATGGTCTTCTAATTGGGGGGACCAGTGCTCCATGCTCTAGACAATACTGACGACCATTTCAGCAACTCTGTGAAAGAAGATATGAAAGATCCAAGTCTAGAGGTAATGGATGCATCAGATTTATTAAAAACTTTGCTCTATTTTAGAAGAAATTCTAAGTAGGCATAGCATGAGGTCAAAACGAAGTTCCAACTGCTCTTAGATCAGAGAACCATAGGGGCAGAGGTCCAGACAGAAGAAATCTATCACTATCATAAGGAATTACAAGACTGGGGATCGCCCTAAAGCCTTAACTATCCTCAAATGGTCAGGAGCATTTTATAATCAAAATAACAAAGAGAACTGCCTCCATGCTCAGCTAAATCGGATGACTTAATAAGGTAAAATGACATGTTCAAAGTGAGATGAGAAGTAATCATTTTAAGGGGTCGACATGGATCGGTACTGAGTCCAAATATGGAACTTGCTCTGTGTAGCATTTCCAACTCCCTAGGCATACTTTAAAATAGGAGGCAAGTGCTTTACAAATTATTCCAAAGTTGAAGAACATTCACAGTTGCTGTTAATAAGGCAAAACATGTTTAAGTTCCCTGTCATGCTTCTCTCATCCCCAACGTCCAACTCCTTTTGTCAAAAAATAATAACAATAATAACAAGTGGACCTGGTTATCATCTTGTATAAGGCTACAAACTCTTTATGGGCAATGCCCACTAAATATAGTATCCCAAAGGGAAACTAAATTGAAAGATGAAAAACGGTGGTACCAAATTAAACAGGACTGTCGTCATTACCTGCGACAGAAGCTGCATTTTTCTGTCGTAGGAATAAGAAAGTCAGAAATACGATCTCGATTCCTCCCATGCTGAAACTGAGGTCCACAAGAACACTGTTTGGGACGTGGTTTCCACCACAGGCAGGAGACCTAGCATCAGAATCACTGCTGGCTCACAGAGAAAAGTGTAGGTCAAAGGGCCGTGTCTGGCTGACTCACGTGAATTCTCTTACCCAATATCTGACTTAGTGTGAAATCTTAAAAAAGTAGCGCCATCTTTCTGGGAACACAATAATGCTTCTGCCGCCTTTTTTATTATATATAGAAGAAATTTTATTATATATAGAAGAAATGTCTATCCATTCTTTTTTTTTAATTTTAATTTTTTAAATTAACATATAATGTTTTGTTTGTTTCAGGGGTACAGGCCTGGGATTCAACAGTTTTATATAATAACTAGTACTCATGACAACACACACCTTCCCCAATGTCCATCACCTAGTTCCCCCAAGCTCTACCCATTCTTAATAATCTTTCTAGGATTATGACACATCATAAATTATATCCCAATGAAGCTAAGAGTTAAAGATCAAAAAATACATTAAACAGGCTCACAACTACCATTTCTACTGGGCATGCTATTTACCATGTCCTAGACTTAAGGAAATCTTCAAGATAGGTAAAGGAAATGAGAAGCAGAGGAAGAAGACCTTTCGTGACTGCAGATATGGAAGAGTTCTCTGGGTATTATATTTTCTTCTTAAGCATCTTCCTCTTTTTTTTTTTTTTTTAAGACTTTATTTTGGAGACAGAGAGCAGCTCAGTGGGGGTAGGGCAGAGGGAGAGAGAGAATCTCAAGCAGACTCCCTGCTGAGCACAGAGCCTGATGTAGAAGCTCCAGCTCTACATCCCTACATCTACCGCCCCTGAGATCTCAACCAAAAGTCGGACACTTAATCTACTGAGACACCCAGGTGCTCCAGCATCTTCCTCTTTATGCCATAAAAACCTTTTTCTCTGGTAATCTTGTCGTTTGAAGTAAAATCATACTCATCTAGCCTGAGTATGGCAAACACTGATAATGTTTGCCATAAATTATAACATCCTATCTTTTCCTTCTTTTCTTTTCTCTTTCTTCCTCCCTCCCTCCCTCGCCCCCCTTCTTTTGGAGGAGAAATAAATGCTGAAGAAACAACTCCTCTGTATGGTAAAGGCAATACAATTTACAGCAAAGAACAAGAAGACTGATAATTCGTTAAATATCTGTAGTGGGCCAAATATTCTAGCCCTATAGCAGTAACAGTAACCCTAAGACCTGCCTGTTTTCTCAGGATAACACATAATGTGGAGAGAGACTCCAAGGCAGGTTGGCTTCCAGGCCCAGCGAAGCATCCTATCTTACGGGTCTTTCATTCTACAACTGTGTACCTGAACTTGTAGTTAAAAGTAAACAGACAACAAAAACCCATCTTTTCCACAGGCTATTAATTAGAGAAGCCCTGTTCTACCACCTTCCAGAAAGCATTACTTTCTGAGTACTTCCCTGTGTTTGTAAACTGTATGTAAGGGAATGAGACTTAAAATGTTACTTTCAGGGGTGCCTGGGTGGCTCAGTGGGTTAAGCCTCTGCCTCTGGCTCAGGTCATGGTCTCAGGATCCTGGGATCGAGTCCCCCATCGGGCTCTCTGCTCGGCGGAGAGCCTGCTTCCTCCTCTTTCTCTGCCTACATTTGATCTCTGTCTGTCAAATAAATAAAAAATCTTTAAAAAAAACGTTATTTTTAGATTATATATTCTTAGCAGAAGACGGGAGGCCACTGCTGTTCAAATCAATGTTTTTTAAGTCTTAAACTCAGGGGGAAATGCTCAATCCACGTTATCTAGTATCCTGTTGTCCATTTCAGAATAACTTGGTTATCTTCTCTGTTAAGCTTTGCTAAGAACTAGAAAGCTAAACCAATCCTAAGTAGTTTAGTATACATTTGGGAAGTTATCAAAAATTCAGTTTGGCAGAGCACCTGGCTGGTTCGGTCAGTGTTGGAGCAGGTGACTCTTGATCTTGGGGTTTTAAGTTCGAGCCCCATGTTGGGTACAGAGATGACTTAAACATAAAATCTTTTTAAAAAATTGATTTTATTTAACAATACTGCAGGGATTCTATTAAATGTCCATTCGGTTGATCCCCATTTTCTTTTTCAAAATTATTTTTAAGAAAATTAATTTTTATCTATTAATAATTTCAAAGTTAGAAAAAACTACCTTATTTCTTTATGAAGCTAAGAGAAATTGTGCATGCACATATTATAAATGCACTTACAAATATAAATTTGCTGAGTGATACACATCACTGGGGAGCTATGGCAACAGGAACTATTCCAAACAAAATGCTAAATTTAGTTATGATTCCTGCACAGTATTTAATATTTGCATAAGATCTGTGATTGACCTCAATGCAATGTTAATCCCCCTCACCAGGTCCTTTAAAAGTTGATTGTACTCAGCAAACAGGGAGGAAAGAGAAAAAAAAGTGTACCCATAAGAGATGCAAATAAATCACATTTAATGAAAAATGATCTCCAGTGACATTTGAAATTAGGCTCATTTTGTTGACTGCTAATTTTTCTTTAACCTCATTTTCATACGACATAAGTCACCTACGAGAAGGTTTTTCTTAAATTTTTTTCACTTACAAGATGGTTTTAAAAATGGGTCCTGTGGTAGCACTCCTAAGTTGAAAGTCCTGACAATCAAGTAATTTAAATGAGCAACTCATATGGAAATGGACTATTCTAACTAGCTCACATAAAACAGCTTTCTTTCCTTTTCCTTGGATACACATAAGGATTATCTCATCAGATTTGCTTAGCATATCCAGTCCTAAGAAAACTAATGCAATAAATCAGAGAGTAGCAGACATCATTAAAGTGTTGACTGATCGCAGATGACTGCGAAATTGTAATAAGAATGCATACTATAGAGTTGAGTTGGTTCATTTTCATTAGCCTCTATTTAGTAATTCAGATTTTTTTTTTTTTTTTTGGGGGGGGCTAATTTTTTCCTTCAGTTGACTCTGGCTACTCTTTACTTATTTGAAACCTGAAATACCGCAGGGTAAGTCACAGATTTGTTCAAAGTAAGTTCAAGCTCTGGAAGAATTCTGAGAATCCCAGAACTTTACATTTCTCTCTGCAGTAAGATAAGACAACTGAGGCACACGGCAAAGCCGTGATACAGTTTTTTCAAACTGCCAGTGTGTAAGAGACATGACGGAGACACTGAACTCTGTACTGTCAAGTGCTCCATTAACATTTTTAGCTGAGCATCCTTTGCTTGCTAAAAATAAGCAGAAATGTCAAGAAATCAATACAAAGTAATCAGGAAGAGTGTTCAGTGTCCTTGAGAAAAACTCTGAGGGCAGAAAGGGAAGCTTTGGCATGGTGAAGAGTTGACATTCTCGCAGTTTTTTTTTCCGTAATAAAAAGAAAAAGCAATATGTTAAATTACTTCATTAAAAAAAAAAACATGGGGCGCCTGGGTGGCTCAGTGGGTTAAAGCCTCTGCCTTCGGCTCAGGTCATGATCCCAGGGTCCTGGGATCGAGCCCCACATTGGGCTCTCTGCTCAGCAGGGAGCCTGCTTCCTCCTCTCTCTCTCTGCCTGCCTCTCTGCCTACTTGTGATCTCTGTCTCTCAAATAAATAAATAAAATCTTTTAAAAAAATTAAAAAAAAAAAAACCAACAACAGCCATGTAAGTGTCAAATGTCACCCTGGACCATACTGCAGAGTTAAAGGGCTTGCTTTCCATTGTAAAAGTCCATGGCTGAAAGCTGCCGTAAAGAGCTGACTCCCATACGAGGGGCTGCATGTTCCCGCGTGTGATAACAAGCAACAGAGAAGAAAACCTCATGTTAACACTTAGCTGCTGTAGCTCACTATTTCTATCACGTCTGAGGAAAGATACTGAGGGAAAGGAAATAAAAATTATTGAGTGACTTCAATGTGCCAAGGAGAAACTACACGAGACCTCATTTTGGTATAATGTAAGTATAATAAAGGTGATTTAACCTTTTGGAGTTAATTACAAAGACTGCCACTCTATTGTACAGATTACCTATGATAACGAAGGAATATTTGATTCAAAAGGTGCCTCTGCACCAAAGACATGAATAGACATCTCTTCAAAGAAGACATCCAGCTGGCCAACAGATGCATGAAAAGATGCTCAAATCAGTTGGCATCAGAAAAACGCAAATCAAAACCACCATGAGGTATCACACATACCTGTCAGAATGGCTAAAATTAAAAACACAAGAAACAACAAATGTTGGTGAGGATTGGAGAAAAAGGAACCCTTGTGCACTGTTGGTGGCAATATGAATTTAAAATAGAATTACCACAGGATCCAGTAATTCCACTACTGGGTATTTACCCCGACAATGGAAAAACACAAATTTGAAAAGATATATGGGTCCCTATGTTTCTAGCAGCATTATTTATAATAGCCAAATCATAAGCAGCTCAGATGTCCAATGATAGATAATGGATAAAGACAATGTGGTATGTATAGAACGAAATATTATTTAGCCATGAAAAAAGAATGAAATTTTGCCATTTGCAACACAGGTGGATCTAGAGAGTGTAATGCTAAGTGAAATAAGTTAGTTAGAGAAAGACAAATACCACATGATTTCACTTGTATGTGGAATTTAAGAAACAAAACAAAGGGAAAAAAGAGAAAAACCAAAAAACCAGACTCTTAGCCACAGAGTACAGACTTACAGGTTACTGGAGGGGAGGAGGGTGGGGGGAGGGTAATATCACTATGAGCACTGAGTTATATATGGAAATGCTGAATCACTACATTGTACCCGGAAACTAATAAAACATGGTATGTTAACTACATAGAAATTCAGGGAAAAAAGAAACTTAAAAAATAAATAAAATAAAACAAGGTGCCCCCCACAGCTTACAAAACCCCTTTGTACCTATGATTTTAGAAGCTGGTGGTGGGGCAGGGGGACAGGGAGGCAGAGGATCTCTAGCATTTTCATTTATTAAAAGAAAAATGTCTTAGTCTTAGATATTCCTGCTGTTAAGCTTGGACTAGCATTATTTTCTGAAAGGCAGCCGCAGCAACAACTTATTTTAACAAAAATCCACATTCCTTTTGAAAGAAACGAAACACAAATACCATGAACCTTGTAGACATACTTTTAATTCATGTCTCGGTTTTGAAGTGCACAGTTTCAAAATGCCAGGGGGTTGTTCTTAAATCTTTTAATACTATAATTTTTAATGGAAAATTCAAAGTTGAATTATTTTAATATTTAGTACAGAAATCCACTGCTATAATTCTAAATATTGTTGGCCATGAAATTTAGCCTGGGTCAGTATTATTACTTATTGTAGGTAATATTTTGTTACTGCGACTAATCCATATAAATATAACAATGCATGTTTCTTTTATAGATATAGAATGACAAGTCTGCTGTATCAGATAATTGGTTATAAATTACTCTAATTAACTGAATTAAAAGAACCATTTATCAAGTAAGGAATAAGTATTGCACCCAAGAACAAAAAGCCCTTTCCTTTAAAATGCATTGCTTTTATGTTTTTAGAATTTTCAAATATCTGTAGAATAAAAGAACTGGTTTCATAATAGGACTTCATAAACTTACTAAATAATTGAAATTATATTAACTCTCATAGTAATTAAATAGCATTTATCTTCAAAGAAACAAAAAATTCATTTCTAAAGCTTTCTTTTGTTGAAATCCTACTCTAAAGGGTTACTTTTGACTATGAGTTTTAATGAGCAACTGAATCAAATTATGTAAGACCAACATAATGAAATATTATTTGAGAAAATCCCCAAAACCCCCACTAATCCTTCTTTACAATTTCAACGTCCAAGTCTCAAGAACTACCACAAGGGAATTTTTAAAAATCTTTCTGAGGATCTGCAATAGTTGTCATAAGTATAGGCTAACATTCCCAAGTGAAAATGTTGGTCAAATTTTCCTTAAAACAAATCATTGTTATTTTATAATTCTGTGATCTTGGGAAACAATATACACAGCTACATCTAAACATATTCACAGACTAAAAGATTGTAATTTTCAAGTTTAACTTAGGAAAAGCAAATTGGCCATCACATAGCATCGAAGTCTTTTCCCAGACATTACGCCAAAGTGATTCCACTTGATTTGCTCTGTGGTGTCTCAGATAAAATAGGACAGTTCTGTATGTCTTTTCTTGTTTGTCTACTCATATCCTTACCAGCCCCATTTATCTAGTAGTGGAAAGCTAAAATACTCAAATACATCTATGCCTACTCATGGATCTCTCTGAAAACCTTTGGCTAAGTTTTCATCTAAGATTACCTTCTTGACAGTGACAAAGCTTTGCTCTTACTACCTTGCCATCAGCTCAGACCCCTCAGAGACACAGATGTAGCATTTGTGAAGCTGGCAGAGGTATCCAAACCTTGGTCTGGACCACTTTCATCAGTTGAATATATCTCATTTTGCTAAATCATCTCTCTGCGAGAAAATTCCTCTTGACTTGTTTCATGTCCCTCACACCATGGGCGTCCTCCATCCCTGTGGCTTAAAATCAGGCCATTCTTCTCCTGTCCTGTGCCACTACTCAAGGCCCACGGTTTCAGGTTGCTGAAAGAATCCAATTCGTTCTTACCTTTTTGCTAATCTATAGCCTAAGGGTAAACCTTTGTCTTTAATGCTAAACTTGATATTCCTGGCTTGGATCATACTCTTAGTTATTTTCCCTGGCCTTCTGGCTCCTTCCATTCCCGGACCTAGGTAAAACCATCTTCCTGTCCCAGGTACAGCCCCACGGCAAGGAGAATCCTAGATGTTGGCCTCTCTGTTTGCCCCCCCAAACTCCCAGCAGTGTGGGTTACGCAAAAGGGATGAGTCTCCTGCCATTTACTAATCAATAGTCCTCAGTTCTCAAAGTTAAAAGACAATCTCTCCCAGGCAGAGATCCACTTCCTTCTCTAGGAGTACAGTTCCATTCCTAGATCAGGATGCACTAGGTATTGGGCTGCACCTAAAACAAGACGGCTGGATTTAGCAAATAAAAATACAGGACACTCAATTAAATTTGAACTTCTTATAAATAATGAATCCTTTTTAGTGTAAGGATTCCCTATGTACTATTTAGGACATACTTGAACAAATTATGCACTGTTTATCAGAAAGCAAAATCTAATTGGGTATCCTAGACTTTTTTTTTTTTTAAAGATTTTATTTATTTATTTGACAGAGAGAGAGAAAGATCACAAGTAGGCAGAGAAGCAGGCAGAGAGAGAGGAGGAAGCAGGCTCCCCGCTGAGCAGAAGGCAGAGGCTTAACCCACTGAGCCACCCAGGCGCCCTGGGGGTATCCTAGACTTTATCAGGCAACTCTAACAATATAGGACATTTTCTTTAAACCAAGAGGATGTACAATCACATACACATATGCATGTGCGTGGACACACACACACATACACACACACACAGATACACAATATACACACACACACACAGAGTCATAAAAACAAACCACAAGGCTATACTTTTTCATTTAGCACCCAAACTGGTTTTTATCAAATTGGCAAAAAGATTACAACTACACTAGTATATTGTTGTCCTCCCTTAGCAATTTCCACTCCATTTCTGTTGTGATTGAACCAAAGGGGGAAGGAGCTTTCAAATTAAAACTTAATCCAAGCTAAGAAAATCGACCCCCCTTCCCTCTCCAGACTCACTTGCTCCCTTCCTCTGCACTTTGATAGTCTTAAAATTCAAGTCCAAAGGTAATAATGACTTAGGAGTCAATAACATCGCCAGCAGAAAGGCTTGGTTCTGAGCTCAAGACAGTCCAGGAATAGGGTACTGCATAAACACTCAGAGTCAGGTTTTTAATAATATTCTGTATCTATAGGTCTCACTACACTATGGTGTGAAAGGACACCCAGAGTCCCCAGAGTAGGCTGAATTTGCAAAAGAACTGCTCTGCTCTCGGCACAAATGCCAGAGCATAGAAGATAATTTCTGGGTAATGCAGGTTAAAGGGGAGAACGTGAAGAGATGCAGAGACACCTTTCAAACTATATGCCACAAATTCTCCTAGCAGGCCCCTGACGTGGAGACCCAGAAGAAGAGGTAGAATAGCTTTGTCATCACACATATCCCTGTTTCACTTAGCCACCACGCTTGCAGCTGATGACTTAGGCAGAAATGACACATGATAGGAAATTGTGTTGACAGAAAAAAGTGGAAAGAATGTTGGCAAAATGGAACTTATTCAGTGTATAGAAATCTGCTTGGCTAGGAGGCTCAAATTTTACCATACCGAGAAGGTAGATGGCATATTGGTGTTTGTTGCAGAACAATCTAGGCAAAAGGTATTAATCTTCGAATATATCAAAGTTGGATGTATGGAGTATTTATTTAAAGGGGCAGAAATGGGGTACTACTACAGGAACACCAATTTTCAGCTGAATATATGAGAAAAAATCTGGAGAGCTAAAGAAAGATAAAATGGGTAAGCTTTGGTAAATCGGGCATTTTCTTCTAAGTGAAGAAACCATGGCTAGTTGACCGTTGGGACTCATTGCAGTGGGGGTAGGGTTGGAGTTGGGATCATTCAAGATTTCTTCCAACTTGAGGTCCTATGACTGGAAGGAGGGAATGAAACAGTTTATCCGTGATGCTGGTGGTTTGGGCTAAACTCAACAATTTTCATATGTAAGCAAGGTCTGACAAGACTTTACAGACCACAAAATGATACATATTAATCTTAATCTCAAGTATCCTGGTTCTAATTTGCCAACTTGTAACTGGTGCACGATGAGACCAGAAATAAAGAGCGGATCAAGAGGCGATCCCATTACAAAACAGAAAAATATCTAATGTTCTTTACATATCTTCCACTTCTATAAATCTCCAAAGCACAATTTTTGCCGTTTTAGCAGTTTTTGTCAAGGATAGCAGAAAGTAGTTAAAATATGTGGTCACTTATCACACACTGATTGCTAGTCCTAAAAGCTGTACTTTATTAAATTAAAAAAATTCATTTGGCTCTCAAAGAATACTTCTGTGCTCACATTTTAAAATATATTTAACAACAGAAACGACTCTACATTTTATTAAGGCAAGCCAATATTTTCAATGGTCATAAAAAGCATAGCCCAATGATCACAAATCTCGAATGACAGGCATTAATGCATCTCCGTCCCCACAGATTACTAATTTCACTGATGAGACTTCCTATAGCTTTTATTGGCCATCAGCAGATGAATAGGGAGTGGGTGGGGGGACTACATGCCCCAGGACCAATAAAACCTGCCTGTAAATGATAAATATGAGCTTGTTTGTGCTATGACTGGAAGAACACTGTATTTTCAGTGACTTTTCCCAGCAGAAATACTTGAACATATTCTACTCATTTCCTAATGGTAGTGGCAAAATAAAGCAGGGAATCGTCAGATTTATCGTGCAGAAACTCAGGCAACACTTACGCACTTTTCACACACCTAAACTGGTTTGAGCCTTAGGAAATAAAATCTTGCGTTCTGATACGGATTTTGAAGCACCCCTTTTATTTGGTTGTTCTGTGGCTGTCTCATCATAAAATATGAGAGCTCTTGTTTGTAACGTTGTAAACATGACATATACATTATACAAAAGTTCTTTCACTGCATCTTCTGCGAAGCTACTTCTACAATTTAGTAAATCTTCAGAAGACTTAAGCCTGACAGTATCACCTCTCCTCACTTGAAAATATCCAGATTATAAATAGACCCTTAAAAAAAGAAATGATCATTTTGAAGATTCAACTCTCAATTCATTTAATCCAGCTCAAAAAATCACTATAAAAATTTGCCAGGCTGTCCCAGTTTTTATTTGCTATGCACCCCCTCCACCTTTACTGCCTCCCCAGGGGGTAATGCGAGATGGAGAAATGGACAGAAAAAAGACGAGGAAAACATTCTTTTTAGTGCACCTTGCATACATCATCCCTCAGCTAAGACGGCTGGTGGGTAACTGGCAATTTGTTAAATTAACTCATTTCCTCTGAATCATTCTTTGTTACTGAAGGGCCACAGCTCCGTTCTATAACGAGCCATTAGTGTATAAGTGCTTGTTCAGCATATTCCATTTTCGCTGATGGTATCTGAAATTAACCAGCGTGCTGCAGTCAGCACAGGCAGAGGAGTCACGGGGGCGCAGACGGTAAAACCACCCTTACCAGAAGTCACTACTGTATTGTTCTAGCATGTCCCGAGAGAAGGTATCACTTTTTGAATGTGTGGTAACACTGCCTCAATGAAAATAATGGGTAGTTAGCCATGAAGGGTCTTTCAAGACCCCAAAAGAGGGGCGGCTGGGTGGCTCAGTCAGTTAAGCGGCTGCCTTCGGCTCAGGTCATGATCCCGGGGTCCTGGGATTAAGCCCCGCATCGACTCTCTGCTCAGTGGATAGCCTGCTTCTCCCTCTCCCTGCTGCTCTGCCTACTTGTGCTCTTTTTCCATCTCTCTAATAAATAAATAAAATCTTAAAAACAAAGACTCCAAAAGAACAGAACATAAACTTAAAATTATGTGAACACCTTTATTCCAAATACTTAGCAAAATGTTGCTGTGTTGGTCCCAAATTTTTCTTCATTTTTATTTTTTAAAAAGATTTTGTTTATTTATTTGAGAGACGGGGAGAGAGAGCACAAGTGAGGGGGGGCAAGAGAGAGGGGAGAAGCAGGCTCCCCACTGAGCAGGGAGCCTGACTCAGGGCTTGAGCCCAGGACCCCATCCCAGGACCCCAGTATCAGGACCTGAGCCCAAGGCAGATGCTTAACTAACTGAGCCACCCAGGCTTCCCCGGTTCCAAATTTTTAAAATAGCTTGACATATTACTATTTCTTTAAAAAAACAAAACAAGACATGTTTTGTGTATAAGAACAGATTTTCATTTCTATATTTTCCTTCCTGTGAACAGACTGACCAGAAGAAAATAAATTATATTTTCTTTACCCATCAATTTACCAGAAGAAAAAAATGCATTCAGAACTGGTTCTCACTTAAGAGTCTCTATCAGTCCCCAAGGTCCTGAAAGAAACTACTTTAGAAGAAAAATGGGTAGAAGTAAAGAGAAAGTAATACAAATACTGTCATTTCTGTCTAAATCACAAGATTTGCATATATGTGGTAGGAAAAAATATTTTTCTTATTCCAAGTACCATTGCTATTTCACAGATAAACAACTAATATTCAGCTGATGAAAAATTCAGAGTTTTCTTCCACTTTCTGTCCCTTCCTTTTTTTTTTTTTTTTTTGAGACTGGTATCAGATGTATAATAAAGAACAGTAAGCCAAGAAATTGACTTTGCATATGTCTTCATGAACATAACTTTTTTTTAAATGACCTATTATTACTGGGGAGGAAACAGACTAATTTTATTTGACCCTGTTAATGATTTTTAGACTTCCGAATTGATGTCTCTGATCCCACTAGAAAGTCTAGGAATCATCATAAATGTATAACTTCGCATGTGAGTTACAAAGATAGCTGGTGTTAGATAGTTACGAAGATAATCTGGCATTAGAGCCCACACCAGATATTTGTGAAAATAATAACAATTTTAAAAATCATCAACAGAACAGTTTCTCCACTATCATGAGACAAAAAGAGATCAAAGTGTCTGTCAGATCACTCGGGAAGTCAAACAGATAGAAGGATGTTTCCAAACTAACAGCATGGGCGCCTGGGTGGCTCAGTGGGTTAAAGCCTCTGCCTTTGGCTCAGGCCATGGTCCTAGGGTCCTGGGATCAAGCCCCACATTGGGCTCTCTGCTCAGCGGGGAGCCTGCTTCCTCCTCTTTCTCCCTGCCTGCCTCTCTGCCTACTTGTGATCTGTCTGTCAAATAAACAAATAAAATCTCTGTAGGGTTCCTGGTCAGCTTCCAATTGGCGCAGAGCCCTGCTGGGCTTCAGGGACAGACAAGAAGGCTAAAGAGGTAGGGAATGTCTCAAAAGCTTCACGAATTATCTCCAAAATCACTCCCGTCCTCTCAGACAGGAATTGTGTGAGTTGCATAGGAAATTAAAATAAAAAAACATTTTTCTAAATAAATAGAAAATATAATTAAAAACTACCCAGTTATTGACTTATTTAAGGTAAATCATCATTAAACTCAAGCAAAATTGCCCTTTTAGGGTACATTTGTTCATTTTGATGCTTGCTTGAATTATTGTTGAAAAACCCAGTCATTGGAGAGAGAGGAAAGAATAAAAAGACAAAGAAGACTGTAAGACAAATTAAAATAGTTTCAGCAACCTTGTGATTCACCTCTTTTTCTGGACTCCTTCTTTCCTCAAGTTCCAAGAGCTGACTGACAATGTTGCAAGTGAGAACTCACAGTAATTCATAACATCCATGAATCCATGCTCCTTTGAAAGCTCATCTCTAGGGGCTCCTGGGTGGCTCAGTCAGTTAAGTGTCCGACTTCTGGTTTCAGCTCAGGTCATGATCTCAGAGTCATAAGATTGAGCCTCCATGTGGGGTTCTGTGCTCAGTGGGGAGTCTGATTCTCTCACTATCTCCCTGCCCCCCCAATAAATAAATAAATCTTTTGAAAGCTCATCTCTACCAACACAATTGCCCTAACACAAGTTGCTGTTTGTTTCAACAAGGTCAGTTGATTTTTCTACATGTATGATTGCAAGTATGGCCATCAGGCACGTCTGAACTTAGAATGACATGATTTTTGCAAGTCCACACATTTTTCCACAAGTTTCCTGAGAGCAATGTGATGGTGATGAACTCGAGTCAGTTTTTAGATGTAGGCAATCTCTGATCAATGCCTTAAAGACAGCCCTCGGGACTTGTTTTCCTTAAATATCCATTTCTTATTGATTTTTTGTGTTATAATACTTAGGCCAGGAAAAATAATTCAAAGGCTTTCTATTTTTGAGATTAGGTGTCAGGCTGGCTCAATGATAAGAAGTTACTCTTACCAATGAATCATCCTAGAAGCATATTTGATTTCTGGGTAATTTCTAGCACTTTGATTTATTTTGTGATGAAGTCTCGAGGAAATGTCACTTATGTAATCTCATGATCTTGGTGTCCCGCGTCAGTTTACGGACTTTCGGATCCACCTGGGAGAGTTTTCTTTTGTTTTCCTTTCTTTCTTTTTAAAGATTTATTATTTAGGGGTGTCTGGGTGGCTCAGTGGGTTAAAAAGCCTCTGCCTTTGGCTCGGGTCATGATCCCGGGGTCCTGGGATCGAGCCCCGCATCGGGCTCTCTGCTCAGCAGGGAGCCTGCTTCCCTTCCTCTCTCTCTGCCTGCCTCTCTGCCTACTTGTGATCTCTGTCTGTCAAATAAATAAGTTTAAAAAAATCTGAAAAAAAAGGAAAAAAATATTTATTATTTATTTGGGAGGTGGGGAGGAACAGAGGGAGAGAATCTCAAGCAAACTCCCTGCAAAGCACAGAGGCTGAGGGGCTCCGTCTCAAGACCCTGAGATCATGACCCGAGCAGAAACCAAGAGTCAGATGCTCAACCGACTGAGCCAACCAGGAGCCCCATTCACTTGGGAGAGTTTCGATTCCAACAGGTCTCTCCTTTACACGAGGTGCCCCAGTCTTATCTTCTATTCATTTGAGCAAATGAAAGCAGCAGAGTCAGAATACCTTAAATCCTTCACAGAAGATAGCAGGGCAGAAATACAAATATAAGCCAGAAAATGATAACTGGTGACTAATCTATAATTTTTTATTGATTTTTTGTGGCCACATTTAGCAAAGGGAATGCTGTTTTAGTTAAGCACATCCTCTTTAGTTGACAGCTCTGCCTATCTCGAAATAGGTTTTAGTTAAGCTGAGAAACCAGGGATTTAGTGAGATGTAAAACCCAGGAATGATAGCTTGTCAGTAATTAGCCAACCCAGGAAGGGGCACAGCCTGTGCGATAAATGAATATGGGTCAGTGCGGCAAGGGTCTCTTGCAAGGGCAAGGGTGAGCATGGGCTGCAGGAGAAGACAGATCAAGAACGTGCAGAGTCTTATACAAACACGGTATTTGTTATTTTCAAAAGTGTGTAGTTTTGCTAGGATGAGCACTGGGTGTTATATGGAAGTGTTGAATCACTACATTGTACACCAGACACTCATAACACACTGTCTGTTAACTAACTGGAACTTAAATAAAAACTTAAAAGTAAAATGTGTGCACTATAGTGACTTCTATAAATTATATGTTTCCTTTGTACTCTTTGTCCCTTATCCTGTAACTTAGCACAGCCTCTCTTCACAGATATACACATTAACTAAATTCTTGCAGCTGACAGGCAGGATTAACCCAACGTACCAATTAGAATGAGGCTTTATTGTATTTGTGGGAAGAAGGAAGTAGTTGTTAAAAAATTAAAAGGGGATGCATATTTTTAAAAGATATTTCCAAGTTCTATCTGTGTGGTTATATATGGTTTATATAACAGTTTATACATGAGTGGGAAGGTCATTAATTTATTTCTTTAATAGAATTTATCCTTGTCTACCTAATTTGACATTCTGCTTATGTCAAGTTTGAGTTAAATTATTTTTTCTTAAGATTTTATTTATTTGACAGAGATCACAAATAGTCAGAGAGGCAGGCAGAGAGCGGTAGGGGGGAGGGGAAGCAGGCTCCCTGATGAGCAGAGAACCCGATGTGGGGCTCGATCCCAGGACCCTGGGATCATGACCTGAGCCGAAAGCAGAGGCTTTAACCCACTGAGCCACCCAGGCACCCCTAAAATACTAATTTTATTTATTTATTAATTTATTAATAAGACTTATTTATTTGAGAGAGAGAGAATGAGAACATGAAAGGGGGGAGAGTCAGAGGGAGAAGAAGACTCCCCACTAAACAGGAAGCCTGAGGAGGGACTTGATCCTGGGACTCCAGGATCATGACCTGAGCCGAAAGCAGTCACTTAACCAACTGAGCCACCCAGGCAGTTTGAGTTAAATTAAAGCATTCATCTAGTTTTTTCATTTCAAAGTATTGCCAAAATTATTTCACCAATTGTATATAATTGAAATATTTCATTATTCTTTACTTCATTTCATCAAAAATGAAATGAAAAACATTCTAATAATATACATATACCTATATATGTGGAGTCAGTTGTTTGGAATTCATAACACTTTTGCCAGCTACAAACACAAAAGAAAAATGCAGCATTTTAATCAGAGCACCTGCTTCCAAAATGACTTGCACTGCTGGGGGGAGCAGGGAACAGGAAATGGGGAGGGACTGCTGACCACTATGAGATTTATCTTAGGGTGATAAAATGTTCGATAAACATATCTTGGGGTGATAAAACGTTAGACAGTGGTGATGGGTTGCACAACTTTGTGAATGTATTAAAACAATGAATTGTATAAAGAGGTGACTTCTGTGGCAATGTGACTTATATCACAATAAAGTTGTCAATAAAAATATTTTTTTCAATAGCTTGAATGATTAAACCCTCAGAAGAAAGAGCCCTGTGCATTTGAATATTCTCTTAAATACTTCTTTATCATGTTGATAACCAAACCCCTATATTACCGAGTACAGACTTGCATATTGACATTAGAGCAAAAATTGAACCCTTATTAATATTAGCACATTTCCAGAGAAATGGTGACTCCAGACAACAAAAGGCAAGAAATTCTAAAAGAATAATCTCAAAAGGTACACTAATCACATTTATACAGTGACATAAAAAAAAAAACACCCTCAAAATTTTGTTCTTTTACAAAGTCAATTTCCCAGTATTTCTTTCAAGTCTCAATATTAAATTACATCTATATTTAACTAAGTTCAAAGATGGTTTATATCACCGGACAACTATCACATAACTCGATTCCATTAAAGGTTCTCTTCTGACTTCTCTAGGAAAGCATATTTCTTCCTTACAACTGC
This sequence comes from Mellivora capensis, assembly GCA_004024625.1. NCBI lineage: Eukaryota > Metazoa > Chordata > Mammalia > Carnivora > Mustelidae > Mellivora > Mellivora capensis. The sequence continues at coordinate 62,391 of PISX010005567.1, read as the reverse complement.
ATTAATCACTAACCCAGGCAAGCTGTTTAACTAATCAGAATCTGGGTCTGACAACTACTCTAATTTACTGATTCCATTTTTTGTGTGTGCCACCATGGGCATACCAAGCCCCTCAATCACTGTCAAGTACAGAATGGGAGGAAGGAGACAACCTTCATTTTTAATGATAACTTAATTAAAGGCAGAGTTACATTTGCATGGCAGTCTTATCCAGGCAAAATCACTCATCCATAGTTTCAAACCAACGGACCCTATGATAAATGCACTCACAGGAAGGTGGAATCCAAATCCAAATACACGACAATGTGTATCATTTACGTAAGACATTGAAATATACTTGGCAATGTAACCGTGGGTCAGCGTTAGGATCTTCATCTCTGGAAGCCTTTATAGACGCAGTTGTGGAATTTTTTTCCAGGAAGGTTTGTGCCTTGTTTGTGAATAGATGAAATAGGGAATAATATTTCCTTGGTTGATCTCAACGAAGTCCTGTCTGAAGGGAAGAGGTTAGACGCAATGCCCTCTGGAAACCATGCCTAACCCTAAGATTTTAATATTATATGGAAAGTCAAACTAGGATCAGCTATATGCGTTGTTTTTCTTTTATCAATCACCTCACCTCCACGTCCAAAACAGACCAGAAATTCTCCGAAACCAGCCCTAGTAAAATGCAGTAAGTCATAAAGGATGCAAACCATTCATTTTGCAAAGGCCATCCTGAGTTAAGCTAAGTGGGGGGGGGGGGGGCTTGCTTCCCTACCCAGGTCTCCAGCTGACCTTCTCCTAGGCCTTTATTTCGTCATTACCACTTGTGACAGGTGCTCAGAGCTCTTTTATGGGCCCTTATTTCCGAAGACTTTCTACCATCTGGGTTTTCTCTCCAGGGCAGAGACAGATACGGCTGATACCATAAGACCTGAGAGATGGGCTTGTGGCTTATAATGCCCTTGCTGCAATGTGGGCCCAGAGCCCTGCACCTGCTTGAGAGCTAGAAAATTCTGTCTGCCCTCATAACTCTCCCGCGATGAACCTTTCCTACGGTTGAATCACTGATACATATTTCTTGATGTTCCACTCCTTATATGCTTCTTCCAATCTCCAGCTGTTCCTTGAAGGTTATATATATATATAAAAAAAAGCAATTTTTTTCTAGGTGCTTTACTTATGTTTACTGACTGAAAATTGCTGTTAACCTCTTCAGCACATTAATGTCTAAGGGATTGTTCCATATGACATTGATGAATCACTGAGATAGCAATGAAATGTGTTTTTCTAATTCTTAGTAAGTCTAAGCCGTAATTCAGATGCTCTAAGTAAGAAAGCCATACTTCCCTGATTTATGAAAATCATATTGGCTTCTGAAATTTATTTTTGTGATACAATTTTACTCTAATTGTCATGTCTTTTGATTGGTCTCCTATTGCTATATTCTAACGAGTTCCAGCTCAAACATATATAGATTGTTGTTAGGTATCTTTCCAGCTCCGAATTTAGTCCATTCTGTCTCTCTGGGAGTCATGTAACTGAGCTGAAATTCTACAGCAGTGTGCATTTATCCCAGAGAACCACACCAGCTCCAGAAAAGAGTGCTGATATCTAAAGATAGTTCAACATCATCATATCTTCCAATAAGAAAGTTTTCTTGTTTTGTTTCTTTTTTCCGGATTCTTACATATAGAATCGACAGGTAAGTACTTGGCACAAAGTAATTCCCTGACTTACTCATGCCAAAAATAAATAGTTAACTTTAAATATGATGTAGGAAACATTTGGTAATTAAATCAAGAGTTTCTCTGAATTACCCATGATGAAAACGATAGGCATGGCAAAGCTCAGAGAGATGACTAGTCCAGGACCATGTCCATGCCTAGTAATTAATTCTTCAACAGAACAGACTGCCTCAAGCTTAGCCCACAGGATCCTACTTCAATTTTTCTCAATCCACTCCTATGAAGAACTTGTTCCATCAGTGCCAATGTTCAATTTAACAATGAAGTCGGTCCCGCAGACAGAATTGGAGGTAACATTTATCCAATCTGATAGTTCACAGAACTTCCAGTCTATGAAACTACATCAAGTACACAACTCAGACGCACGAAACCATCTTTAAAGATTAATTACCTTCTGTTTTAAGGTTCTTGGAAAAGAATCATGAGCCTTTACTACCTCCCATCTTCAATGCACTTAAAAAAAATTTTTTTTAGAGGCGCCTGGGTGGCTCAGCGGGTTAAGGCCTCTGCTTTCAGCTCAGGTCATGGTCTCAGGGTCGTGGGATCGAGCCCCGCATTGGGCTCTCTGCTCAGTGGGGAGCCTGCTTCCCCCTCTCTCTGCCTGCCTCTCTGCCTACTTGAAAAAAAATTTTTTTTTAAAAACCAGGTATAGGTAAAATCTGGAAGCATTCTGAAGCTGCTTAATATAATCACTACTTCTGAGATGGTGATAATTTTCAAGGATCTTGTGTTCTTCAAGCTGTGGAGTGGCCCAGAGGGTCCTTACCGCCAGTGGAGGAGTTGGAAGTGTCAGGGAAAGGCAACCCGGGAAACTGGTGAGGGCTTTTGGCTGGAGAGCAGTGTGCTATTTTTTCCACTCAGGGAAAAGAAATGTAGATTTCCACCACTTGGGTACAGTTTTCCCTCTCTAAGGTAATTAAGGAACTTTGAAAGTGAAGAGGATCATGACATTATCTAACATGATCCAACTCCTGGGAAAGCTTTTCTGAGACACGAGTAGTGTTTTCAGTCTCCCTGTCTCCCCCAAACTGCGGATGTTGATGGGAAGAGTTTCTTTCCTTCACATTCAGTTCACTTCACATTATGTTCAGTGACATAAAGCTCTGTCTTCAAAACAAACAGAAAACCATCTTCATTTCCACCTGGGACTGCGGGTGCAGAGGGGAAACGCATAAATGGAAAGCTGGCAGGCACTCTTGGAAAGGAGGCTAAGGCATTCTTTTGGGTCAAAATCATCTAATTTTGTGGTCACTTTCATTGACGAGTAAGGCTGATTTTCAGCATCCAGACACTGGCTTAGAATACTGTGGACATTCCTTTGCTTCAGTCTTGGGACTGTTTTGAGTTGTTTGATCATATCCTTATTTGGATATTAGTCTTTGATAATAATGGGATACATGCTATCTTGCTTCCTCCAATGATTTAAATATTCCCATTTGCAAGCATCTGATTTTTTAACAGATGGCACTTAATAATATTAGCAAAAAGGAGTGGTGCTTTGCGGCCACGCGGTGTTAATGAATTTGGAGACCCACACACGCCCCGCAGCACGCTACTGCCCCACATCACAGTGGGCATGTACACACCCAACTTCACATTTGCACGATTCTGTTTTTTTTAATCCCACTGGGAACATTTTGCCTATAACAAATTCGTTCCTGACTCCTTCTTTGTGATGGATCTACTTCTGGGGTATAGAAGGCGCCACTAGTCTGCTTTTGATTCCTTTCTGGACTTCCCATAAAACTGTGATAACAATACAGGGCTGTTCTCCAGTTCTGTTTAGCAGCTCTTGAGTTCACAACCTCGCTGGTAAATTTCAGAATCTGGAGATGGACCTGTAGGCGAAAACTTCACCTGCCCCCCGCCCCCCCCAACTGTGTCATTAGGAGCTGGGAAACACCTGACTGGCAGGCACTGCTCCAGGCCCCAGCCAGAGCTGCCTCCCAGTAGAGAGGCTTGGGCCAGGAGCATCCTGACAAATCTGGGGGATTTCAGGCAAATAATGTGGTTCAGTCTAGGCTTTCGGGTCCTAACCTGTCACATGAATGCGAGATCTACTCCCAAGCTCTTCTCACTTCACTACACGGGCCCTGAGTAGTTGCAGTCTGAGGGAATATTATTAGCATCACGGGCTGTGTGCAAGTACATTCTCTCTCTCTCTCCCACATGTGCACACACCCACACATTCTGCTTGATTCACGGGATGATTTCTCTGAGACATGACCTAATTTCATTTAGGCTCGGGATCTTGTCAGTCTGGGTCTTCAGAGCTGCTTTATGCAATTAAAATATGGAATCTGAGACCGGAGCTCAGACTTTATTATTATTAGTCATGCTCAAAAGACAAATAAGGACCTGATCTAGTGCAATGATGGGTCAGCAGGAAAGAAACACAATAAAAAGAGTACTTTTAAAAAATGGAGCACCTCATGAGACTAAATATTAGGAATCCTACAATCTCTGAAATGTCAGAACAGTTACACATTGAAGACTCGTGAAAAGAAAACACACTTAAATTGGAACACTCATCTATGGGGGAAAAAAAAATACCAGACCTAAGAATATTGGCAAAGTCCTAGGATGAACATCTGCAATCTCGAATCTGAAATTATGATAATAATTGATACTAGCAAGTTTGGATATCATGTCAGATGTGTAGCTTGAAAATGTGCGTTCTGACCACTTAGATTCTGGGGGTGAAAGGCGGAATGGAAGATTAAGTTACAACCCGCTAATGTTCTTGAAAAGAACACACTAGCCTCTACCTGGTAGAATGTGCTTGATGCATAACAGCTAGGAAAGCACAGTTGAAATCATGCCAAGAGCCTGCTCCTTAGGCCAGACAGGAAGAAACAAAAGGCAAGGGGAAGGCAGACAAGTATGAGGTATGCATCATTATGGACAATTTTTCAAAAATGAATTAAAGAGGAAAGTGGTCTGTTCTGATTCCTCACAATGGAAGTAGGGCGTCGATGAGGCTAGGCTGTCTTTTGCGTACTTTTAACACCTGGAAGGTATGAATAATGGAAACCAAAGCTTTTCTGTTCCACAGGAGTATGTCTTCCCACATCACAGTGATTCCCCAGATTTTGATTTTACTGTATCAAATAGAACAGAAGGAACCGAGTAATATATACATTAAGCCACAGTTTCTCCAATGGGGAATTGGAATTTTGCGGTTATTTTACACCTGGTGCCTGGCACGTAATGAGCTCTGAGGTCTGGAGGGGAGCAATGGGAGTAGAGAAGATGTGATTATCTCACATCCTGCCTGGACCTGGTCCCTTGTCCCATGCACTGGGCAGATTTAAAAGGGGCCACACTGACCTTCGACACTGGGCCGTGAGTCAGTTTTACTGGCACACACCATTCAGTCCCTTCCAGATGGACCCTGTTTTCATTATTTTTCAGCAACTTAAAATAGCAAGAGGGATGGGGCCTGAAGTCATCAAAAGGCAAATGTTGTTCATTGCCCCATGCAGATATTAAGCCAACCTAACATCTGGATATTTTTGTGCCCTCTTTGGAATATAGGTGAGTCTACCTAATTCTTCCCGGAAGCTTTCATGACACCATTGTCCCTCCTTAGAAGAGGCCTCTCATTCTCTAGACCAGCCTTCTGGGGCCAAACCCCAGCTGGAATCTAGAGATGGAGGAACAGACCTTGCTAGTCACTGCAGGGCCAGGCAAAGACCCTACATGACAGAAAATCGTGTGCTGCTGGACAAATTGACTTTGCTAAGAGGCTGAATGAAACTGACTCACTCATGATCCATTAGGCAACTGGCTGGCATCCAACAGGCTGGAAAATAGCTATACAGAATAAATCTCAGAGTCTGTTGCTGGCAGCCAACTGTGCCAAACTCCCATAGTATGTGTATGCAATAGTATGTGTTGACCCCATCCTGAGAACACTTAAAAAAATTACCTGACTGAATCTGGAATATACTTAAATTATGCATATTAGAATTGGGCTTTGGAAGCTAACTAAGTTAGGGAAATAAAGGAGGAAGAATAGGAACGAGACCTCAAAGGTTGATCTAGTTGCAAATCCTTGATTAGAACAGTGCTGTGTATACAGTAGGTGCTCAATAAAGGCATTTGCGGCTAGCTATAAAGATGATGATGTGATAAAATCAGTATCATTTTCTTCTTTAGGGAGAACAGGATACATGTAATTTGCTTTCAATTATCCAAGGCAGAAAGTAGCCCAACCACTAATTCAAAAAGCTCGAAGAAGGGCACCACTAAAGTATCTCTTTACACAGACTTGAATGCAACTCCTGAATTAGTAGAAAAAACAGAAATTTATAAATGAATCTTACCAACAATTCCCACAACTTCTTTGCTGTTCTTCCTGTATTTAGCATTTGCAGAATCTTGCTACTTAAAAAGTTTGATCAGTTAAAACCAAAGTACATAAACACTTTTTAAGAACTGCTTAACATGTCACAATATCTTTATTCACTAGCACATAAAGAAATTGGTAGTTGCACCTGGGATTCTCTTTTCTTCAGGCCATTTTCAGATTCTGTTTCCTAACAGTGTGTCCCACACAAGTTGGAGCATTCATGTCTCTTTTGGGGGAATGTTATCAATACAGGGAAATGGTGTGGAGCACAAGGCTGCATTAAGTCACCAAGAGAATGTGAATTTCACCTTTTAATTTGCATGAAAACGAAGCCTGTAGATGGTCTTTTCCTGGGGGATAGAAGGGATTTAGACTGCCTTAAATGGTTAACACACAGAAAGAGACACTGAACAAAATCCCTTGATTTCCACGTAAGGATATCCTTCAAGCAGTAGTGAGATCCTCCTACTAGGAATGTAAGATAAATAAAACCACCTCAAATTCCTAATTCTTGGGTGATGGCACCTCAGCCTAAATATCAAGATCTCTGATAAAGGTTCATTCTGTTCAAGGTTACCATTGACATTCAAAAGGGATGCAACTGTCTGCTTTCCGGCCATGCCCACAGAGTTGTTGACCTCTATCAGATTACACGTGGTGAATTTAATCCTTTGGAGTCCTTGGTCTTACGCACCATTATGGTCTCAGAACTTTAGAACCAAAAGACGATCTAACAGGGCCTAGCATGTTAAGTAATGCCACATACGCTCCAGGGAATGCTGCAAGGACACTGGGCAAAGAAGGATGGCTGGATCTCTATTCTCCTCACTACACACATGACCAGATGGTGCGGCCATGTTAAACTGCTAAATACGGTGGGTCCCATCTGGCCGGGAGCAGAGCAGACGTTTTCACACGGCGCCGCGTGGGTGAAGGGCTGCCGCAGAATGTGAGTGGAACATGGGGCCAATGGAATTATGGGGTCCTGGAATCCCGAAGTTACTTCATAAGAGGAAATCTGACTTGATAGTTTAAGAAAAAAAAATTGGATTTGACTTGGAATAAGCAGGGATGCAGACACTTTAAAAATTTTGAAAGCCCTGGGATCTAAGCTAGCAATGAGTACCTAACTGTAATCGACTCATTCAAGGTAACACACCATTCCAGATCTCGAAGTTGAGGGGGTCTCAAAGTTTGGCTCAGGAAGGGCACAGACATCTCAGACCACTGTTCCTAAGACAGACCTAGAGTCCTAGGTAGACTCCTAGGTGCGTTAATCATTTAAGGCAGTCTAAATCCCTTCTACCCCCCAGGAAAAGACCATCTACAGGCTTCGTTTTCATGCAAATTAAAAGGTGAAATTCACATTCTCCTCATGACTCAATGCAGCCTTGTGCTCCACACCATTTCTCTGTCTAGGAGTCCTAGGTAGAACCAAATCAGCTTCCTACTGGATCTCCTCTCCTAGGCTAGGGCACACAGTGATATAATTCAAGTTACTAAGACGAGAACAGAAGCCAAAACATTTCCAGGGGCAAGAGGTAGGACTAAGTCTGTCTAGGTCATTATCATGACATGTTCATGAAATTCCACACTTCCCTCGAGTTGGATGCCCATGACTGTGAGCTGTATTAATACTTATAAAAAAGATGCAGAGCTGTTAATAAGATAATGAAATGAAAATATGGATGTACCATTACCACTTCATTTCTTTGTTAATAGGTATATAAGCCTTCACCACAAAAAGACATAATTTAGTTATTAAAACAAAACAAAGCAAAACAAAACCCCCTGTCCACTGCAAAACTACAAAAGGCAAACCTTTTCAGGGGCAAAACCACCACAAGAGCCGATTACTCACAGTCCAAGTACAGTTCTAGAAGCAATCTTTGTTCATTCTTTGTGTTACTTGCGAATTATGAGCAAAGAAAGGTATTTTTTTTAATCACGTCACATTTATGGAGAAACAGTACACAGTCCGTGAATTCTTCCTTTTAGCTGCTGCTATAATCCCAGTTTTATCTACCAACGGCCAAATGCCCGAGTCCACGCTAGAGAAGCAGATATTGTGAGAACCTGCGAAGCGAAAGATCTTATCACAAAAATTGTTTCAAATTCTACTATTTGATCACGAAAACTCCAACTACACAAATAACAGGCTCACTTTTTCTTGGACAGCTATCCAGTTGGCTGAACGGTTGCTTTTTTAGTCATATCAATCCCTTCGGGTATTCGAGATACTATCTTGCTTTTCTTGGCTGCAGCCCTCCCTCTTGGAAAACATCTGGGCCACAAGGCACGTGTTGTGTTTAAGATTATGGTGTGACGACCCTGGGAGGCTGCTCAGAGCCTAGACGGTACTAGAACAAATGTGACGCAGAGTAATTCAACATTGCAAAAGCCTAATAGATGCACCAGCAACGAGCTGTGGCCAGGAATACAATAAATACAGAAACAAAAATTCACAGAGAACCCAACTGACTGGACAGGGAAGCGCATATTTATTTATCTTAGTTAACATTCTAAAGCGGCGATTGTTGTAATAACTTAATAGGTAAGTTAAATAATTGTGGAGAAGTTGTCACTCTTGTTACACTGGGTCTTCTGGGGCCTGGAAAAGAGATTTTCTGGGAGTTTTCGCAGGGAGTGACATTCCTTGCCCACCCAGGTCTGGGATTTGTTCATAGTTGGGCAAATATTTTTGTGCCTGTGCCGCACAAGGGGTCAGGATTGAGCCTCAAGGGGGAGACGGGTGAAGATTAAAAGTAAGTGGTCATGGTAACAGGGTTTTTGTCTTTAGGAGTTCACTGCCTAGTAAGAAGAATAAGGCAAATGAAAAAGCAAGACCTTTTGAGAGGCAGCTCTTGGCAAATCCTTGTAACTGGGAATACAGGCAGTCTTAGTCCACGCTTTGAAAGATGGGTATGATGTTAACTACTGGGAACTGCTTGTGGGGCAAAGCTTTCCAGATGTGTGTGTGTGTGTGTGTGTGTGTGTGTCCCAGGTGAGAAAAGCCACAGGTATTGGGAAATTATAATGAACACCAAAGGACCAGGTATCTTAGCTCTTGGCTGAAATTTTCTATGTATTTCAGACACAATCCTTTTTTCTGTTTTTAGTTTCATTAAAAATATCAGTAGCCTGATGCCATGTTTGGGCCTCTCATGGTTTCCTCTCCTACATGCCATCGAAGCCAAATCCCATTTTCTTTGTAAAAACTAGCAGGGCTACTAGGGACACCCACTCCTCCTGCTGGAGCTATGAATCCACACCCCCGGCGCTCGGCCCACAGGCCTGCGCTACGCTGCCGGGAACGCTGCCCCCACGGAGCTCAGAGGCTAAAAGAAGGAAGTTATGGAGATGGAGAAAGACTGTTTGGGGTAGTGGCGTTTGCTAAGTGCCAGACACTGTCAACGTGCTTTATACAGAATAACTCATCGAGACTTCACAACTCTGTGCTTTGTGTTGTATTTATCCCCATTTTCCGGGTGAGGAAACCGAGACCCCCTAAACGTTACACTGTCTAGGGCCACCGAACAAAGAAGTAGAGGCAGTTTGTGTTCAGCCTGGGATCATAACCACTTCACCACGCCGTGTGTGATGGAGACGAATCAGGGAGAGTGGAAGCATAGACCGTGTAGAAACACCATCTCTAAAAGCAGTGATGTCAGTGCTCCTCCTCCCTAAAAATCCCCGTAACGGATTCTTTTTAAAATAAGGTCTTTCGTTCACATGGGTTGATAATGCAAGGGTAGCACGATTACCACTAAAAAGGCTAATTGTAACAAAGGCTCATTTAAGCTCTCATGTAACCCCGAGCTGCAGGCCGGCTCTAGCAAGGGTTATTTTCAATGTCACGATCGGCTCCATCTTTCACAAGAAAAGTCTGCGGCTCGGACCTAGTGATGTTCTCGTGATTGTCACGTAAGAAGCAATAACCACTCCTCGATGAATCGCGATCGTCTCCGCAGGCACTCAGACCCATGTCCCCGCCTGAGAGGATTACAATCTCAGCTAATGGTTTTGGGCCTCTTGGTTTCCACCGGTGATGGATCATCTGTCTAGTTTGACAACTTCCTTAAAAGCCTTCCTCCTCACAGTGTGCTCAGGCTCCCGCTCAGCGTGGCTAATCCCATATGTGGCTTCCGGTGTTTTCCTTCGTTCTTTTTCCTTTTACAATAACTTCAAGTGATGAGCCGACAGTGCTCTGTTACACCTTTCAAAGCGCAAACCCACGTCTGGCTCTATCCCTCCATCCATCTATCCATCCCTCCATCCATCACCTCTCTGCCCTTCCCTCTTAGAATGGCTTGTCTGAAATTCTCACAGTCGAAACCAGGATAATCTTGCTGCGCCCTTTACTGAAATGTTGGTAACCGTGATGTATCTGAGATCGTACCAAATCTCTGCAGCTTCTCTTGTCTCCTTTTCTAGGCTAATGACCCATATTATGTCCTTTTTTATTAATAGAGAGTGGTATGCTGAAGATGATTGGAGGTCATTGATACATCTTTATAAAGATCAGGATTTTTAAAAGAAATATCAACAATCCCAAAGACTCCTGAATCTAGCATTCATTCAAGGATAAAATTACAAAGAATTCAGCAGCTTCTCGCATCCAGATTCAGACTCTGGGTTAATACATATCAGTTCCCTACTTCAGGGGTAATCAGCTGTACTTCCTGTCCCCTATGGTATCACTGCACCATTAATACCAAACGATCTGTCTCATGTACCACTCTGAACCTGGCCCATAAATTGAGCACATTTTCTTCTGCCTCCTATGAGTCATCGCCGGACGTCCCCAAGCCCAGAGTGGGTCTGCCTTTGCAGTCTCTGGGGCTTTCTCACTTAGATGGTCCATTCATCTCTCAGGACAGCTGTGTCACTCACCCCATAGAATCAGAGGATCTTCCCTGAAATCAGGGAACCAAGTGTACACCGTTTCCCCCTATCTCTTTCTGTCTCTTGCAGTCAAGCATGCCACAGGCTGACCGAGTGAAGGATTCTTACATCACCTGGAGGTTATCAGATGGACCAGTGACAACTCTCCCCATCGTTGGCTGGTCCATTTCTGACTTGGCTCATTGTAGTGTGGGCGCCAAAATCTCATTTAGCCTTCATTTTGGAGAATATATTATTGTTTCTGGATTTCCTCAATCCTTCGTTCATGTATCATCTCTAACGTGACGTAGAAAAAAGTCATTTCCTTTTCTTTTCCTTGCCTCTTTGTTTGGTTCTCAGTTCAGACTCATTCCTTTCTTTCAACATTCCAATATTTAAGTTAGGGATATAGTTTGTAATCCTAGATTGTTTTTTTCTCCTTTATCCCTTCCTACCTCCCCCCATCCCTCATGTCTGGGCTCCTTAAGGAAAGAAAAAGAAGGGAGTCCTACTGCCACAGTCAGGGAGACAGCACTAACCAGAAATAGGAAACCAGGGAGGTTTCACAGCCTAGATTGGATCCTGGTTAAAAAAAAAAAAAATTTAGGACAGCAATTACAATGATAAAATCCCTGATCTTTCTTTCTCTGCTATAATTTTATAATAACTCTGTTTTGGAGAGAAGACATGAAAGTTACGGAGGAAGTTACCTATTTCTAAAATCTAAAAACCTATAAACTAGGCAAGAGGCAGGGTCAAATTCTCATGCTGAGTGACTCATTTTCTTCAGGTTCTCAAGTCAGGTGATTCGATTTCTGTGGGATTACTCCTAGATGCCCTCAGACCCCCGTTCTCTTACATCCCTTTTGGAGAAGGCCTTCCTCATGCAGCACTCTGAACTTGGTTCCTAAATGCAGCATATCTCTCTGAGTCATCAACTTGGTGCTAGGAAGCAGAGAGATTTGCAAAGTTCCTTGTAGAAAATTTTGTCTTATTATTTTCAAGTTGAAAAGCAGCTTAGAGATGCTGGAGACGAATCACAGGCAAACTGTATCCACAGTCCATGAGTAACATAGTTAACTGTTTTCAGAGACAGTTCTCCAGGGAGGGCAAGGGAGTCAAAATCGTAGAAGTCTGGGGGTCAAAATCAGAATGGGCTTTTGGTGAAAGTGGAGGTGGAGGTCTGGACATGGAGGCAAAAGTGTTTGACTGTGTCTGAAAAACGCCCTCTAAGCCAGGATTCGGACAAGTCTTCACGACAGAAGGAGACATCACTCACTTTCATTCTAGTTAAGATTCACTGACTTAGACCAAGTCCCTACAAAGGAATAAATTAAAGCACAACAAGGCTGTGACTCCCAGAATATGACTGAACCAGTCAACGGCAGAGCTGAAAACTGAATTCAGGCTTACTGACCCTCTAATCGAATCCTTTTTTTTCCCCATAAACCCTGCCTGCCATGAGTTTGTCCCGATGCAAGAAGTTTTCAGTACTAAAGAATTCAGAATTGGGATCCTGCTCGAAATCTGTGTAATTCCTCCTTTATAGTTCCATTTCTAGTGCTGATGCGAATGTTCTATACCTTCATGGACTCAATGTCAATATATACTATGTAGATTTGAAGGACAGGTCCTCTGGGAGACAAGGTCAGGAGTACATGGGATCTTGCTGTAGTGGTCCTTACACCTATACGTGGATCTACAGACATCCCAAACTCAAAAATTAACTTTAGTAAAAATGTATTTAATTTTCAGCTGGATTCACCTCCAACTGGAGTATATATATCTTTTTTTCTGAAAAGGTCAGCAGTGTCAAAACTGTCAAAAATTTATACCACCTACCTAATTAGCTCTCTGCTCTTATAATGAATTTACATGTGAAATGTGATATTTCACAATAAAACATTCAAATTGATGAGAGTTGGCAAAAGAAAAAAAATCAATGTTAAGCACTTGACTAATGCTGTCTGTTCGAATTTGAGAATGTCAGGAAGGTTCTCCACGTATTTGAAGAAATAGTGTGTTTCAGAATTATTTCCTCAAATAATACCTCTCATTCCTTTCTTAATAATAGAAAGATATATAAAGAAAGCAGAAAAATAAGCACAGGAGATGAAGATACCTCATTTCCATTAAAATGCAATTCATCTACCCATACAAATAACTTTTTAGCCCAAATGAAAAGGTAAGCTCAGGGGCGCCTGGGTGGCTCAGTGGGTTAAAGCCTCTGCCTTCAGCTCAGGTCATGATCTCAAGGTCCTGGGATTGAGCCCCACATCGGGCTCTCTGCTCAGCGGGGAGCCTGCTTCCTCCTCTCTCTGCCTGCCTCTCTGTCTACTGTGATCTCTGTCTGTCAAATAAATAAATAAAATCTTAAAAAAAAAAAGAAGAAAAGGTAAGCTTGGCTAAAATACCTCCGTTCTTACCACTCTACTTAAAAGTGGGATACCTCTTGAGAAAGCAAAATGAAAAGCATCTTGTTTTGATGAGACAGATGAAAAGCAGAAATTGCAGCAATCAAATATTCTCTGAAGTAAAACAATTCTTTGATTTGTGGGTAAGGCTTAAGGAGGTCTGAGGATAGGCAGGAGGAACATTCAAGAAATGTTATGCACCTTCTGGTTTGCTTCCTTTGCCCCCCCCGACCTAGGGATTCTAGAATTCATTTTTAATCAGGAAGCAGATTAGAAGAACCCAAGGTTTTGTAACAGGAACACAGACAGGTTGCTGGCTATGGCGCATGGTAAGTCTGGAGAAGACACTAACACTATCAGACCTGAATTATTAAAGCATAGCAGCATCTCATCAACATCAAGTACAAGGCAACAGGAGGGACTGGTGTCAGAGAGTCTTTCCTTCTGACACCAAAGTGGGGAGGGTTGGAAGGCTTCCCAGGGTAGGAAGGAGGGGAGAGATGAAGATGAATTAGAACAGGGCGACCCCTTCCCTGGGAACATCGCGGCTCCGATAAAACATGGAGGGCAGAAGGTCGAGTCTCGGTACCCACCGTGAATGAACAAATGGGATCCTATTTCTGTCGTCGTGGAAGCAGCTCTGCCTAAAAGTACATTCAGCTTGTTTGGTGGTTCCCCACTTTCCAACTCTTTTGTTCCAGAGACCACAAAGTTGAGGTCAATTTGCCTTGAGAGTCAATTTCCAAGACTGACACCAAATCCTTCTGCAAAGGCTTTTCTTACATTGCGTTCCTCTGCGACGCTCGGACTCCCTGACAGTTCTATAGCCTGCGTTTCCTTGCTTTATGGCAACTTGCATCAACACAAGCCCCGAACACTGCCAACTGCTAGGACACACTAAAACAAAGAGTAAATAAACATGGAAATGACTCTGTTGGCTCCTGGTCACGCATGCAGAAATGGCGAGGTTCTCGAGTTTGCCGGCATTTAACAACAATATGGTTCTTTGTGGAGCTGATCCAAAAATTTGCAGCTAATCTTAAAAAGTCAGAATTCTTGCATGCATAAACAAAAGCTAAAGCCTTTAACCAACAGATGTAAATTAAAGTTGCCTGCTCAAAGTGGCTGTGATATTTATTAGCATCAAGATAAAAGGTTAAATATAAATTACACTGAATGTATAGTTGACATTGCTATTAAGTTTTCTTTTTTCTTTTTCTCATTCCAGAGTTTATGAGTTTCCTTAGGTATTTGTCAAAACGCATGCTTTATAAATCAGTTTGGAGAAGGTATGTATTTTTATCCTAAACTAAGTTATGACAAAAGAGAGTTTCTTAAGGAAGAGCAGTAAGTTTTGCTACATAAATTTCATGTAAATTACAGATTTACAACAGTTTTCATTTCCACAAGCCTTACCATAACTGTTTATTATTCTAATATTTTGTACAGGGGAAAGTCAAAACAGTATACACCAGGGAACTAGCACCTGCTGCCTTCCCCATGACAACTGGCAGAGTTACTCCAAGGGGCAAAAGAGACTTCCAGATAGCTCTGTAGCAATAGATCTGACTTCTAGAAAAGAACCAACATATGCTCAAAAGTAAAAGCAGGGGACGCCTGGGTGGCTCAGTTGGTTAAGCGGCTGCCTTCGGCTCAGGTCATGATCCCAGCATCCTGGGATCGAGTCCCACATTGGGCTCCTTGCTCGGCAGGGAGCCTGCTTCTCCCTCTGCCTCTGCCTGCCACTCTGTCTGCCTGTGCTCGCTCGCTCTCTCTCCCTCTCTCTCTGACAAATAAATAAATTTAAAAAAAAATTAAAAAAAAAAAGTAAAAGCAGGCATCAGAAACACACATTACACTACGAATGGTATGTTACAGGAATATTCTCCTCACGACTACGTTTTAATAAACTTACTACATCTTTTAAGCATCATAAAAATCTTTTTAGTTACGTCCTATTGAAAACCATGTGTCTGTAAAACTGTATGTTGAAAACAAAACTTCAATACAGTAACCAAAACCCTTACTTTGCCCAAACTTATGGAAAAAACAACAACAACAACAACAAAACCCCAAAACCTTATTCTGAGAGGAACTGAAATAAAGGTAACACCCAATTTCTGTGATTTTTAACACAAGGCTCAACAGGTATTTTTGCTCCTATTGTAACGCTAGAAATACGGAAGCAAAACAAAGCTTAGAAGACTCCTACTTCGAGTATTTTCCTTTGGCTTTACTCATTATTCGTTAGTCTTCTATTTCCATAAGAGCTCTATGTCCAAAAGTAAGGAGGTATTCAGAGAGAAAAAAACCAAATCAAACAAAACACAGGGACAAGCCTCTAGAGAAACTGTAGACTTAAAGGCAGACTACTGTCATTCAGGACTTCTCACTCTTATTTTTGCTAAAGTGCTTCGTGAGTCTCCAGGAATAGAAACCAACTGCCAAACTCTGCCCATGAACTGATCCCCCCTCCTTCCTTTTCTTTTCTTTTTTCCTGTAGCCTACCTGTTCACATCCATTGAATTTCACTAAATTCATTTTTTGAAACCCTTCGATCACACAACTGTTCCCTAACTGATGAGGATATCCTGCCCTGGGGTTGTAATTTTTCATTTGATGCCTGCAATTAGTGTTCTACATTAAAAATTTACTACTTGCCCAAGTTCAGGCCTCCAGGTTGGCTGCAGACCCTGAGAAGCGGAATGAAAACAAGAGTGGGGGCACAGCGGAGGTTCAGTGAGGTCGGTTCTGCTCCTAACAGGCTCTGCGGCTCAGGGGAGGGTTTTTAAAATCCCTGGAGACAGTAGTCTTCTCATCGAATGTAAGGAGGTTCAGCGAAAAATCTCCGTGGCTCTTCCCATGTGATTCTTGTAATAGCAAAGAACATACAGATGGTCCCAAGGAGGTATTTATTTAACCAGTCAATGCCTGACAGTTAATTCATCAGTGGGTGTAGACCACAAGCTTTTCCATATTACCCAGATTTCTCCGCCAGGATTAGAAGTGCCACAGATAGGCTGGTAAAAGGCAATACAGGATGACTCAGTTTCAGAATAAATAATTTCTATAGGTAATGTGTTTCATGATAAACCAATTCTTGATTGGTGCTTGGTGAAAACTCATGTTTCTTATCTATTTTCCCACCAAGGTTACTGTATAATTCTCAATAATATGGAACTCAGGTGATGATAAATTTTTTTCCCTAAGATGTATTATGTTCAACCGTGTTGCACACTTATTATTAAGAAAAGCGGTATTTTTTCACGTTACAAATTAATTCTTTTCTCAAACACGGTAGGATATGTTCAAGTTTGTAAGCTTGGACTGAAGAAAATACAATCATAGATAATAGGGAAGAATAATTACTCAGAGCATGGTACCACTAGTCAGTTACACAGTAAGAGAGTAACTAGCGAAAAAATAGAAAAAATAAGAAAGCAGAAAAGTCAATTGTGTTCCAAATCTACCTGGCTTTCATTCCTTTGATTCACTGGGGTCAGGATCTGTGTGATTCTAGATATAAACTGAACAGGCCACGGCTGTCATGGACCCAGAGGAGTCAGTGTTCAGCAAATCAATGGATGCGACCTGTGACAATGAGCTGAAAATCAACTAAAAACCAAAAGAAGTTACTTTTTAGGAAGATTAAAAAAAAAAGTGGAGACAAGTAAAACGAGGGTCCAGATGCTAACGCGATAGCAAGAGAATCATTTCTGCTGCTGGAGTGAGCTTGAATTAGGAATTGCTGCTATTACAGGAAACAAGAGCAGTGTACCTGCTGTTCATCTCCTGATTTCACTGGCGTCCTGTCAACACACAGAGGAAACACGTCTTTTTGTCGGGTTGGCATGAAAGGTAAATATGTTCTCGGTTTTTAAAACCTTTTTTTTAAAAACCCATTTTGAACTGGTAAAAAAACAACAACAAAAAAAAACCCACAAACAAAACAAAAACAAAACCAAAACAGGAGGGCACTCAATAACACGGACATCTGCCTTCAACAGATGATTTCAGGAGAGCCATCTGACTGTGACCCTCCCTAGCCTGAGTCTCTCTCTCATTCTGACATCACAGGTCAAAAGGTGGTGAATGGAAGACAGAAGAACTGAAGATATTTTGGCACATCCTCAAATGTTTCTGGTCACTAGCTGGGGCTTCATGAATTCAGTCAACATGAATGTACTACTAGTTCTTTATTTTTTTTTTAAGATTTTATTTATTTGAGACAGAGAGAGAGAGAGCAGGAGGGAGTGGGGAAGGGGAGGGTCAGAGGAAGAGGGAGAAGCAGACTCCCTGCTGAGCAGGGAGGGGGGGGCCCCCCACCCCAACCCCACAGGGCCTGAATCCCAAGGTTCTGGGGTCATGACCTGAGCCAAGGCAGATGCTTAACCAACTGAACCACCCAGGCAGGCAGACCTTCTCCCTCTTCATTTAGCATGATTGCAAAGAAAGCCTAGAGATGGTTGCAAATAAATCATTTTAAAGATAGAAAATAAGTTCTTATGGATATGAATGCACTGGCTTCTTTATTCTTCCATGAAAAGAGATGGTAAGTGGCGGATGGATGACTATGCAAGCATACAAAGAGCAAGCATCTGAAAAACAGTCAACCGTCCATTGACACAAGAAAGAACTGAAATAAAAAGTTCTTCTAGGGGCACCTGGGTGGCTCAGTGGGTTAAGCCTCTGCCTTCGGTTCAGGTCATGATCTCAGGGTCCTGGGATCGAGTCCCTGCATCGGGCTCTCTGCTCAGCGGGGAGCCTGCTCCCTCCTCTCTCTCTGCCTACCTCTCGGCCTGCCTCTCTGTCTACTTGTGATCTGTCAAATAAATAAATAAAAATCTCAAAAAAAAAAAGTTTGTTTCTTGTTACTCACTTAAAAAAAAAAAAAGTTCTTCTACCCCGTAGAACGAAGTGCAGTATTCATGTGTTAATTTAAATGTTTCCCTTTGGGGAAAACACATTCATATTTACACTCTCCAAGTGTGTCACTCTTAGACAGCCTGTCCTGTTGATCTCAGCAGGGGGGATGCGCCAGCCTGCCCCGCGGCACAGAGCTCCACGGTGCCCCCGGGGGTTATCCAGTCAGGCTCAGGCTCTTCAGCCCAGCCGAGCCCTTCAAGTGCTTTACAATGAGACCCGAACAATGCTGGCGATCTCACCGGCCTCTCCGTCCCTACGTGTGTTCTTTGCTTGAAATGACCTATAAGCCTGTGATACGGAAAACTGGCTGGCGGCTGGCCCTTGTGCCTCTGAAACAGAACGCTTTCCCCACCCCCACTGCTTTTGACTCTTCAAAACGGTACCGTGCACTCAAGGTCTCCCTTGATTTGTCTCCACAGACACGACACTGCGTGCAGAACGCTCCTCTTCTCTCTCCCTCTCTCCCCGCCTGGTGCTGTGAAGTTCTGAACTACCAAGTGACACGGCACTGCACGCCGAGCTACGAAGAACGGCCACGTCCTCGGCACGGTCTCCCTTAAGTCATCTCAAGTGTCTAAGTCTCTTTCAGGGCGTGAAGTCTCAATTTTACTCTCTTTCTTCAGGTATTTCTGGAACAGCTCAGTGTGACAGGGCATCGGGGCTCCGGAAGCAGACTGCTCGCCACCCGCTGTTCCCTACTTTGGGTACATCTATCTCCTCAAGGGACAGAGGGAACAGGTCAGCCACAGAACCTAAGTGGGTGGTTTATGAGGATCCGCTTAGACGACACATCTCAGCCCCTCAGCATTGGCCTGATACGTGAGTCAACAAGCATGGCAGATTTCTTAAACTGAAAACTATCTCCGTATTTTACCTATCAGAAGCTCACTTGTCTACATGGTTTAGGTTCAGGTAATCCTTGACTATTGACTATTTCATGCTCCCTTTGTGCGCTTTTGTGTGTAGCTGCACATATTACACATATTAATGTGTAGTGTAATGTAAAAGACACATATTAAATGATGAAGGCGGACTGTACTTAAGCAAGCTAACAGTCTATCAGATTTTGAAGAAAAAGGACAAAGAAATACGTCGATGTTATGGAAGTATGTTACAGAATATAGCTTTAGGGGTCCCTGGGTGGCTCAGTGGGTTAAAGCCTCTGCCTTCAGCTCGGGTCATGATCCCAGGGTCCTGAGATCGAGCCCCGCATCAGCCTCTCTGCTCAGTAGGGAGCCTGCTTCCTCTTCTCTCTCTGCTTGCCTCTCTGCCCACTTGTGATCTCTGTCTGTCAAATAAATAAATAAAAATCTTAAAAAAAAAAAAGAATATAGCTTTAAATAATGAGATGCACTGGTGGCTTTGAGATGTTTACTTCTTTGGGGTATAAGTCTATTGTTTGACTTTTGTAGGTTCAGCTTTTAGATCCGTTTTTAAATGAATACAGGGTATTGCTATTTGTATTTACTGGTCTATCAGTAGGGCCTAAAGAGGATGCTAGCTTGGATTTCTTCCAGGCTTGTTACTTAATTTGACTAAGTAGAACAGATTATATTCATCAGTAGCTCTGAGTCCTTGGGTTATGGATGATCATGTGAAGATAGATGAATATTAAAAAGGTGATTGTTTCCTAATATGTAAATAATGAAGACATAGATAAGTTAACATCAAGTACTAAATATTAGATATTTAAGTTAGTGTTGAAAATCTAAATATTGTCAATGGCTTAATGCACATGAATAGGCTTCTTAGAATGTAAAGGGCATTATTTCCTAAGGTTCCAAGTCACCTCTTACCTATAAGAAAGAATTATGCTAACTTTGATCATTTTAAAGGCAAAACTTTCCAGTGATCGTCACTCATAGCATACTTTATCTATAACTGATTTTTTTTCAAAATGTACAATCTGATAAATTTGATTTCATTTGATCACAATTTTCATTAATATATATATACTCCTGAAATATAGCACCTTGTGCACAGTAGGTCCTTACTATATACTCAAGTATGTCTCCACTCTCCATCCATGTTTACACTGGTTCTCTCTTCTTACACTGAGGTTTTGAAATATTAAACATTTAATTCCTGGCAAATATTTCATGATGTCTTTCAAGTCTCTACCCCATCTGCATAATGGCCTTTAATAAATGGGTCATTGTTTTCACGGCACAGATACTGAAGTCCTCACACAGGCTTACTTTCAGGTTAGTTTCCTATAAATGTCCTGAATTTGCATGAATCATAGCATTGAATGAGAACAACACACCAAGAGCTAATTATTATGAAACTTTGTATACAAATATTTCTCAAGCCGCTGGGAAAGTCTTTTTTTGTTTTGTTTTGCTTAATAATTAGTTCATCCCTGTATAAATGAAAAGGTGCTGGCATAAATATATTCTTCATATAGGTCTATGCTATTTTATTGTGCTTCATAATTTTAGCACATTTTATTTTCAGTTCCCAGTTAATAAGTAAAAAAAAAAAAAAATGTGATGCAACAACAGGAAAAGATGCAGGAGAAGGAAGGGGACACAGAGAGTTAGGGTTACTGGAGGATTTCTTGAGGTACAGACCTTCATTGGGCCTTAAAAAAAGTTTAATGGTGACCCAAGGGAACAGATACAGCAACTTTTGAGTCACTGTGGCATGCATTCTAATTTCCCTGTCTAAACAGACCAGCACTGATTATATTTTACATTTGGTCACTTCTTTTCCAAAGCCATTTCCCATAAAATCTAAATATGCAGATTACCAGAATACCTTAATCAGTATCAGTATATGACAAGACCAACATGATCTTCATTTGTACTGTTGATCCCTATTCTACTCCCTGAAAAGAGGGGGCCTTCCAAGTAGCAGTGTTGGTCATATTTAATACAGAATAAAAGAGAATGGGCTTTGTGATCAGATCTGATTTTCCATCTTTGGCTTCATCATTTATTAACATCGTGTTCTCATGCTTGTTATGCGATATCTTGGATCTCTGAGTTTCTCATCACCAGAATAAGACAGTAAATACCATCTTTTATGGTACTATTTTGGAGAGTAGAAAATACATAGGTAATTAATTCATTTATTAAGCACACTCAATGCTTGGCATAGAAAGATAAGTAAAAGAAAGCTTTTACCCTCCCAAAGAAGCTTATAGTCTAGTATAGGGAGACAAATAGTGAAGTTTACCAACCAGCACTATAACAAACTTTTGTAGAGGGCACACTGGCAATGAAAAGGAAGTAATGGTAAATTCTTCCTGGGGATGGAGGGGGTATCAAGAAAGGTTTCAGAGAAAGTTATCTTTAGCTATTCTTTTTTTAAAGATTTTATTTATTTATTTGACAGACAGAGATTACAAGTAGACAGAGAGGCAGGCAGAGAGAGGAAGGGAAGCAGGCTCCCTGCTGAGCAGAGAGCCCGATGGGGGGCTCGATCCCAGGACCCTGGGATCATGACCTGAGCTGAAGGCAGAGGCTCTAACCCACTGAGCCACCCAGACACCCCGCCAATTTTTTTTTTAAAGATGTATTTATTTATTTGAGAGAGAGAGAGAGTGCCAGACAGAGAGAACATGAGCCAGGGAAGGGGCAGAGGGAGAGAGAGAATCAAGCAGACTCCCTGTTAAAACGCAGAGCCTGAGCCAAGGCTCAATCTCACAATCCTGAGATCATGACCCTGAGATCATGATCTGAGCTGAAATCAAGGGTTGGACACTCAACTGACTGAGCCATCCAGGCATCCCATCTTTAGCTATCTTAATAAAGATTCAGTCTTGGGATCAATAAATGGTTACCAGTGTTGCTGTCATATTATCATAAGGTCTGTTTCCATTAAGCAAAATCCTTGCTCTCCCTCATCAGTGGCTGAATCTACATGTTCACAGAGATCATGTTCTCATAGGGGCCCATTAAATGATGGCTTGCAAACTGGATTCATTTGAATTAACACTGTGCGATAAGCTGTGTAGGGTAATCCACTCATACCACCTGCCTGGGACTTTCCTGGCTTGCCCACTAAAAGTCCAGCATACCCTAGCAACCCCTCTGCCCCAGTTTTAAAATGGAAAACCTCTGTGCTGGGAACTCCCCCAGTCCTGGGAAAACAGGAAAAACTGGTCAGTCTAGATTCATGGTAATGGTTAATATGGCTTCAATTAGTGGACTTACCATTCTACCAAGGGGGCATTCATTTTGGAAATGTGGAACTGGAGATCATTTCTAATCAACCAACCATCAGACACATTACAAATAATCTTTTACTAAGAATATGGTCATTATGTTAGACACTAAAGCCAATTCAACTCATTACCTTCATAGTTAAATGTAATCAAAGGTAAAACTGAAGGATTAACAACAAAGTACAATGTCATGGTTTCATTTACAAAATGACAGAGAAGCTCAATGTCTAAAGTAATATTTTATTATTTTGAAAGCAATCAAATTTTCTTTATTTCTAGCCAATTAGAAAGGAGTAAGGTAATAAGGATACTTAGCTCACAGGAGTTTAAACATACTATCAAATTCATCAGCAAAAATTCTCTTCATTCTGATCAAAATGAGCGTGTCTTCACTCAAGAACATTTGAACTTCTTTTGCTTTCAAGGAAATGAATATATGACAGCAGAGAAATAGATCAGGGCTACGATTTAGCAACTGTCCACTACATGTTGAATTAAAACCACATTAATTTGACTGGTCAGCTTCTTAAAAAATAAATATCAGGGGCACCTGGGTGGCTCAGTGGGTTAGGCCTCTGCCTTCAGCTCAGGTTATGATCCCAGGGTCCTGAGATGGAGCCCTGCATCCATCGGGCTCTCTGCTCAGCAGGGAGCCTGCTTCCTCCTCCCTCTCTCTGCCTGCTTCTCTGCCTACTTGTGATCTCTCTCTCTCTCTCTGTCAAATAAATAAATAAATAATCTAAAAAAAAAAAAAATCAGATCATTTTGGTAACAAGTGCCCAAACAGGCAAATTAATTCTTAATAGTAGTGTGGTACCTTATAATATAGAGTAAATTTATATCATACTACAGTGGCAGGAAAGGGAGAGGAATATATTCAATTTGTTACCATATCAGGGTAAAAATTAAAGTGGCTTTTTGAGACAGATAAGTACTTAATTCTTTTGAGAAAGACAGCTAAATTTATCATGCCAAGATATTACTTGGTCATAAAAGAAGGGTATGGATCCCTTTCCAATTTTAAAAAGTTATATATCATTTACAATATTAAAACTACTATCTAGAGAGGGGTGCCTGAGTGGCTCGGTTGGGTAATTTGGCTCAGGTTGTGACCTCTAGGTTCTGAGATCAAAGCCCCTGTCAGGGTCCCTGCTCAGCAGGGAGTCTGCTTCTCCCTCTCCCTCTGCCCCACCCCTGCCCTTGGGGCTGCTCTCTCTCAAATAAATAAATAAAATCTTTTAAAAAGAATTACTATCTAGAGAATAAATAGGTATTAAATATTGTTAAGAGTTAACTAAACTATTAATGAATACATTTAAATTATTGGCATTTATAGCTCTGGAATTCTAGAAACTATGATGGGTGCAGGACATTTCATCTTCTACATATAAAAATAAGCATGAAAATACAAATAAATTAGTCTTCATTTGGCTGTAACAGATAGCTCATACTCTAACAGAGTAAAGGTATTTACTTTTTCCTTTTCTATGCCAATTTCTTCCTTCTATTTTTCAATTTTCATCCTACTCAAGCAGATGTCCATGTTTAACAGCTTTTTCCCATACTCAATTCACCAATCGATTTTAACTTTTTTAATCCTGAGCTATTAAAACTATAGGAAATCTTTGGCAATACAGAGATTTTAAAGATACCATATTCAGCACGTGTTAACTTTACATTTGTGACAATCTCTTCCAAATGAAGTAATGAAAATGGTTACCTACTTCTTGTCCCCACTGGTAAAGTAATATTAATTAATTTCACCAAAGCCTGGAAGTCCAATTTAACCTCCTTTATTCAGAAGTTAATTGCTCTGAAGAAAGTGAAACGATTGAGATAGGAGCTTATTTCAAAAGCCTTGCATATAAAGAGAGTTTCTGAGCACTCATTAAAGCTGACCACCATAGAAAGCAGAGATGAGTACTTTAAAGAATTATTAATTGGACTCAAACAGAGTAAGAAAGTCTACACAGTTTAAAATAAGGCTAATAGAAAAAAAAAAAAAGTCCACTTAGTGTAGGCTACAGGACCAATAGCCAAAATGCCTGATACTGACAGCAATCTCAGACCACAGGTGACATTTACATTATTATCTGTCTCTGCTTCCCAAACTTTAGACACATTTCTGCTCTTCTCCTTCCCTACCCTTTTTACGTAGTCTCTTTCAGATAGATGACTTAGAGTATTAGCTGGAAAAAGTCCAAAGAGATTTATGATGGGCTGCTGTGAAATGTGAATTTACACTCCACTTGACTTGAAAAGAATTTAAATATAATTTAATCTATGGATTGGGTTTTTATGATCATCATCTCAACAAACAGTATACATGATTTACCAAAATACCACATAGGATAGTATTTGTTTATATTCGTCTATAATATAATGTGATCAATGTTAAGAAGATCAAGAGTTTATAAGGTATTTGTAAATAGAATCTAAATTGAAAAGATAAGGTGACAGGGCTGAAAAGGACAAAGTCTGTATTTCTTAATGACAGGCGTGACCAGGTATAAGTGAAAGGAGGAAAATAGTTGATCATCAGAGGAAAAAAAAAATTTGGTCAGCGTTAAAAATGTGCTCACTTTTGGCTTCATGAAAGTAATTATGGGGAATGTGGTGAATTTGCCGGAGAAACTGATTAATTTCCGCTTTCAGTTACATGTATCAGTAGCCTACGAAGCAGGTGGGATATGCCTGAATATGCTGGAGGCAAGGGGATATGCATATTTTCCTCTGGGATAAATTCCAGAGAATATAAATGATTGAGGGAAATTCTTAGATTCATAAAGATTCTGAAGGAATTAAACATTTGAATGATCATCTGAAATATTCATGCTGTAGAGAGATGGCTAGGTTGTTCACATTCCTCAAACTATCTGGTTAAATGATACAGTGGACCTTTGACCAACATGGATTTCAACTTCATGGTTCCACTTATATGCAATTTTTTTGATACATAGATTCCAGTATTGTAAATGTATTTTCTTCATGATTTTTTTAACATTTTGTTTTCCCTTGCTTATTTTAAGAATACATATAATACATATAACATTCAAAATGTGTTAACCAATTGTTTCTATTATTCATAAGGCTTCCAGCCAGCTGTAGGCTATTAGCAGGTGAGTTTTGAGGGAGTCAAAAACTTATGTGGATCTTACACTACAAAGGAGTCGGCACCCCAAACCCCATGTTGTTGAAGTATGATAAAAAGAGCACCTAGGCAACTTTGGAAAAGAGTAAGATTAAGTATATACTAATACTTTTAAAAACCATTCACCTGTAAGGAGAGTACGATCAATGAACAACCAGCTGTAAGGATCTGTCAAATATTTCATATATAATTCAGTCTCTCTCCATATTCTTCAAGTAAACAGATAGCTATTCATTAAAATGACTTCCTGAGAATCTAGTACCTGCGAAAGCAGGTATGATGAAAAGATAAGATCAAGTCCCTGCTTTTTACCCAAGTTGTAGTAGAGTCAAGACCTAAGACCTGTGCATTGAAAACTACAAGATATTAACAAAAGATTGAAGAAGACACAAATAATTGGAAAGACAGTCTATGCTCATGAATTGGGAAAGTTAATATTGTTAAAATATCCATACTACCCAAAGGAATATATAGATTCAATGGAATCATTATCAAAATTCCAATAGTACTTTCCACAGAAACAAAACAACTAATCCTGCAATTGGTATGGAATCACAAAAGATAGCCAAAGCAATTCTGAGAAAGAAGAAAAAAAATGGGGGTATCACCCTCCCTGATTTCAAGCTATATTACAAATCTATAGTAATCAAAAGAATACGATATTGGTATAAGGACAGATACACAGATTAATGTAACAGAGTAGAGAGGCCAGGAATAAACTCACGCATATATGGACAATACATTTATGACAAAGGAACCAAAACTATACAATCAGGAAAGGACAGTCTCTTCAATAATGGCAGTGGAAAAATTGGACAGCCATATGCAAAAGAAAGAAACTGAACCAGTATCCTACACCATACACAAAAATTAACTCAAAATGGATTAGAGACTTGAAGGTAAGACCTGAAGCCCTAAAACTTCCAGAGGAAAAATAGGCAATAAAGACCTTGACATTGATCTTGGCAATGGTTTACTGAGTCTGACACCAAAAGCAAAAGCAACAGAAGCAAAAATAAGCAAGTGGGACTACACCAACTAAAAAGCTTCTGCATTGCAAAAGAAACCCTCAACAAATGAAAAGGCAACCTAATGAATAGGAGAAAATATTTGCAAATCAAATATAGGATAAGCCAAGATATATACACAGCTCATACGACTCCACAGCAAAAAAAAACCCCCAAACAACATGATTAAAAAGTGAGTAGAAGATCTGAACAGACATTTTCCCAAAACGGACATCCAGATGGCCAACAGGTACATGAAAGATGCTCAACATTATTAATCCTCATGGAAATGCAGGTCAAAACCACAATCAGATACTTCTTTACACCCGTAAGAATAGCCAATATCAAAAAGAAAAGAAGGAGCAAGTGCTGGTGAGGATGGGGAAAGGGGGACCCTCTTCTGCTGTCAGTGAGAATGGGGGGAATTCTCCACTACAGAAAACTGTGGAGGTTCCTCAAAAAAATAAAAAATACAACCACCATATGATCCAGCAATTCCACTTCTGGGCATCTGAAACACTTGTGTTGGGTGTTGAGATTGCTTAAAAATAAAATTAAAAAAAAAAAACAACCAACAACTATTATATGTTCTGTAACATTCTCTTTGGGGTTCTGAATCAGTCAATAATCTGAGGCAAAGAACAGGATTCCGCTCTAGACAATTTGAATACAGGGCTTTATTACAGCACATCAAATGGCTTACGGGATTATTAAGACAGTAGGATAAAAATCTGTAGGATGGGATTCCAGAATCTATTCTTTTTCTTTTTCTTTTTTTTAAGATTTTAATTATTTGACTGAGAGAGAGATCACAAGTAGGCAGAGAGGTAGGCGTGGTGGGGAGGTGGGGGGGAAGCAGGCTCCTCGCTGAGCAGAGAGCCCGATGCAGGGCTTGATCCCAGGACCCTGAGATCATGACCTGAGCTGAAAGCAGAGGCTTAACCCACTGAGCCACCCAGGCGCCCCTCTGGAATCTATTCTTAGGTCTAGACACAGCAGAACCAGGCTGCCAATGGAGCTGCTTCCCCTGCAATGATCAGGAAGCTACCTGTCAAATCAGGAGGCATGCCAGATTCCATCTTTAGACAAAGGACTGCTTCAGTCTGAGCTGCTCCATTGGCTAAGGTTACTGGATCTAGACTGTGTTCCATCAGGAAACCTCATGTGCAAAATCAGAGAGCTGCCACTCTAGCTTCAGGGTCCCACATCATGCCATCTTGTCTACTCTTAAGAAGCCTTTCTGCTAAATCAGCCAGTCTCAAGAGATAGAGCGTGGTTCCAGAACCATAACATATTTGCTACAACCCACAACAACAAAATACATGCCCACTATTCCGTTTATCTCAGTCCAAATTTCAAGTCTTATGGGATTGCATCTGATGTGTTACCTGAATCACGCTTTTTTCCCCAGCTGCAAAGGATTTGGAGAAATGTTTGTTTTAGCTTCCTGCTCTCCACAGGAAAGGGAAGTCACTCGAGAAGAAAACTGAAACAGCTATTCTAAGCCAAAACTCCACACCTGTATTAGACTCACTCTAACTTCTCCATGGTCATCTTTGAACATTTCAAACTTCTTTTTCTTGTTATAAATCAGATTATAGATTTGGCCTATCTGTGAGCACACTGCCAAAGTCTAAAACATTCCTACTGTAAATAAGTACTTAATAAATATCTGTTCATTTAAAAAAAATTACTGAGGGACGCCTGGGTGGCTCAGTGTGTTGGGCCTCTGCTTTCAGCTCAGGTCATGATCCCAGGGTCCTGGGATCCAGTGCCACATCAGGCTCCCTGCTCAGCTGGGAGCCTGCTTCTCCCTCTGTCAAATAAATAAATAAATAAATAAAATCTTCAAAAAAAAATTCTCGAGAATCTAGCACTTACGAAGCTTATGGATGATGACAAGGTAAGATCAAGTCCCTACTTTTTACAGAACTGACAGTGAGTCAAGGAGTATTAGTTTAATTAAGCAATATTAAGTGACTTGACCATCCCCACTTGGACAGAATGACATCAACAAGGGCCTGAATCCTATATGTATAATGTTTTTCTCTTCAATTATCATAAATGGAAGACATCCGGGACAAACAAATTGGAGTAAAGTTAAATGCTCACTGCTGTCATTCTTCCTGCCAGACCCGCATTACAGTAATGAATTAATGAACTGACTACCAATACGAGACGTCCCTCAGGCACACAGGCCAAGTCAAGAACAGAGTGGTGGCATAAGTCAATATATGCACATTTGATAAAACCAGGGCTAATATTGACTAAGTGTCAATCAGTGTTAAGGTTTACAAAACCCCATTCACACACATCAACTCATTTCACCCTCACAAGAGAAGTACATCAATTTCATTGGAGAGAAGAAAGATGAAAATGCTAAAATTAAGGAGGTGATTACCAAAGGACACAGGGCTAGTAACTGGGGAGAGTGGAAACTAAAATCGAGATGTGTACATTTCTATCCTATTGAGAATTTAGAGTTTCCTTGTGAGAAAGATAACCTAAATGGCAGTAAGTCTGCCACTGGGGAGAGTAAGTGGAGGGCAAAATGTTGTATAATCTCACCTCGTGAAATAACTAAGACTTCCCAGGGTCAACACATAGCCATGTTGTGGTTCCTGATGACTCACTTATCAGAAACAAGTTCCCAGGGATCTTTCTTTTGTATTTTCCCCAAACCCTTGAGGTCATCCCATAGAAAGAATTGGAGGCACCAACTTTTGTATCACCATCGGATAACATCAATTAAGGGGTCATTAAAACACCAGAATGAGACACATGGGTTTGGCTAGGGGGCAGAATTGACCTTCCCAGCCCCCCTCATTTATTATGACTATTAAAATGATGACAATAATTGCTATTATTTATTTTATTTTATTAATTATTATTATTGTCATGCTATCAGGTACATACAAGTGAGTGAAAAGAGTTGGTAAAGTATGCAAGTATTCCTGATTCTCTCGACATGTACTCAGCTGAATAGAGAGGGACTAGCAGACTCTTCTTATTTAGCAAGTTCAATGAAGACCAAATTAACATGAAAAACTCTTGAGTATTTTACAACCAAGAGAGCGCTTGCTTAATTTAGTGAAATAATAAACTACTATATTTTATTCATCATATACCTGCCCTCATTAAAAGCTTTACCGTGTTTGCATTTACTGTCACATTTCTCTTTCTCTTCTCATCAACTCCTCCCCCTCAACACACCCACA
Source organism: Mellivora capensis (assembly GCA_004024625.1). Lineage (NCBI taxonomy): Eukaryota > Metazoa > Chordata > Mammalia > Carnivora > Mustelidae > Mellivora > Mellivora capensis. The sequence goes on along the minus strand of PISX010005567.1, from coordinate 32,536 downwards.
CCAAGCAGGCCATCCTTTCTCCCTATTCTCTCCTCTCAAGCACTTAAAATAGTTCTGGAATACAGCTGTTGCTCAATAATATACAGCTAGGCAGAGATGAGAAATTCAGACAGTCCAAATTTGAATTAAGGATCTCACTTTAGACTCCTCTGACTACAACCAGGATGTTTTTATCAGTAGACAGGCAAACTACCTCATTCAAATCTGGGCAGTACGTATTTCCCAGGTGAAAAAGGCGTCTTATGAAAAATCAGATTGACAAAGACTTGAACAACGTCTAAGAACATCCATAAAATCATTCTCTTGATTAATGTGTAAGAGGTCTTAACCAAAATTTACCTGTGATTAAAAAAAAAAATCTTGTGCAGATAAGTAGGTATACACTATAGAAGAAGGGCTCTTTGTGAGAAAAAAGAAAGAAAGAAAGAAAATAACCACAAATATTATATTTTGAATTCAAAATTCTCAAGAAAAAATACAGCTTGGTTGGTTGATGACCGGGGAACCCTAGAGAGTAATTTTCGACCAGAATGTAAGTGGATGTGGTCTTGCTCTTTTTATGGCCAGTAACGGGAATGGTACCCACTGCTGGACAGCGTTCAGCCCAGTACTACAAAAGCCATTCTTTCCTCATTGCATTTTTTGTACACCATCACTCTTTTTTGCAGTGACATCTCATAGACAAAATCGGACCACTCTGTCCATTTAGCCCACGGATATGATGGAGGAGTGCCTCGGGGAGCAGATAAAACACTCGACTGGGAAGCTGACTTGGGCTCAACTGAAGTAAGCCGCGCCTCTCTTAGTGAGACCAAGGGCAAAGCCACTCAACATGGAGCCTCGGTCTCATCACCTTCAAAAGACGAGCGGGGGTGGGGGTCGGGGGTGGAGGGGCAGAAAACTGTTCATGCTACATGATGCTATTTTAACCTCTGTAATTCTAAGAAATAAAAGTAACATCGTCACCATTTTAAAAATTGCATTTGTTATGAATGAAAAAGGCAGGTGTGCAGTAGGACATTTGGCCCTGCCTGGATCTTTCTGGCATTGTAACAATGGTTCCAAGAACACCGTCAAGAGAACTTACTCAAGCAGGTTCCTGTGGCCGGAATGAAATTGTCCCCAACTTTTTTCAGTTGCCATGTGCTAATGAAATGGAGAAGCCTTTAAAACAACACATTAAAAATCACTGCTGTCATTCATTGCCTATTAATTTCCCTTCAGAGCTCTCTAAAATTGTACACTGAACAAGGGGGAGTCCATGCTCCTGGCGAGGAGAGATCCAGTTGAAAACTTTCATGAGCTTCCTAGCATGACTAACGAACTTCAGTTATGCTTTCTTAGACTTATTACACATCACTTTAAAAAGAAAAAAGATTTTATTTATTTATTTGACAGAGATCACAAGTAGGCAGGGAGGCAGGCAGGGAGTGGGGGGAAGCAGGCTCCCCATTGAGCAGAGAGCCCGATGCGGGGCTCAATTCCAGGACCCTGGGATCATGACCTAAGCCAAAGGCAGAGGCTTTAACCTGCTGAGCCACTCAGGTGCCCCTACACATCTCTTCTTACTTTCTGCCCATGTCTTGGACTTGGAATGATTACAGGTTTGTTTAATGACATCACGTTTGTTAGCATCGGTCACCCCTTGCAGGTCAAAACCTTTAAGTCCTTAGTTAAAAAAATAAAACTGGACTGCACTGATGAAACAAATATACATATGAAATTATATTTAGTTCTTCCGATAGCCTTGTAAAGGGTTAAAAACAACAGGCCAATAATAGGTGCTTTCACAGAAATACCTTTGGTCCCGGTGTATCAGTATAAAGTCAGAGTCAGATGTGGGCACGATACATTAAAAGGACTTAAAATTGCTTTATTCAGTTTTCTTCAAGACACCATGAATTTCAGCTTTGTAAAAGGCTACAGCATTTTCCCATCCATATGAGGAACCTTCCATTTATAAGTGAGAAATGTCCTCTGCACCCTGTGGAGGTGGACAGAGAGCGTTCAAGCTCCAGTGTCATTCTGGTGCAGCATCAAATAACCTTGATCTTGAAACAGGATACTTCCAGTCCACTGCATGATTCATGGGACCTTAGAAATGAGGCGGAGCCATGCAAAGGATTTTCAGAGTGCAGACAGCCCCAAATGCACTGCAGCCGTCAACCGAGAGCAAATTCTTTCCCCCTACCTATCCGATGCACTGTCTCTAGAGAGGAATGGACCTCGTGGGAGAAAATACAGGACCGAAGAGGTTTTTTAAAATCCATTTTCCACTGTCCAAGAGCCATAATTTTAAGATTACAACTTGCTATTTATTCTTCTAACCCTCCAAAGAAAAGGCAGGAATTGTAAACACAGAAGACAGTGATTTGCAAAACATAACCAGTTTTTAAATGACTTGTTAGATGCTATCATTCACTGCACAAGTATCATCTAATCTATTCCAGTGTCGATAGGCTAGGAGGCTTTAGAACATCAGATTCTATTATAGCTCCACTTAGCGAGGTCTTACCTGATAAAATGACAAACTCTATCGTCTGTCCCCTCTTACAATAGTGCCACATCTATATTATAATAAGTCATTTAATTGGAAACTTTATGAAGCTTTGAAAGGGATTTTAAATTAGAGAGTATATGATTCATGATCAATTCCCATGGGCCGGATGGGGGATATCCCCTCAGTCGCTGAGATCATTTGGCTGCTTTAAAATAATTTGCTTTGTGGTCTGACATTGAACGGTTTAAAAGATACGTTTAGGATTTGTTACTTGTTTTAACTGTAAGTGCAAATGCAATGGTCACACTGGGTGCTTATTTTTAAACAACTGAATTTTAACTTTTAAGTTCAGTGAGAATAATTTGGACATCCTTGTTTTATAGAGCAAATAATTTATTATTTGAGGCTAGTTAAAAAAAAGGGTGAAAAAAGAGTTCTTTCTATTTACAGCTTATAAAGAGGGGGGAACGTGGGTATCAGGAGTACTTGGGTACTCTGCCAGCTCTTTTCACTAGCTTCTCTGGGCTAACTACCTCAGAGAGCATAATAATCATAATTACAATAATCATATTAATAGCTGTTATTATGGTTATTATTTGAATGAGGATAACAGAAGAGTGGTGCTGTGAAGGTCAATAATACAAGATGTTTTTCAATGTTCAGATGAAAGACAATATGTTAAGTAAAGAAAACATGTTTTTAATTTTAAAAATGCACTATGCATATGTAAATTAATCTTTTGGGTACATAAATATCCATTCGATAATACACTGTGATTCATTTAACCAGTAAATGGTGGACATTTGGAATTGTTTAGAGTGCTGCTGTTATAAAGAGTAACAGAAATGTGGAGTAATTGGTTTAAGCTAGGATTTGGGGGTTCCATAGTTGCTAGTATTTTTCATGTGAGATATTCTGACAGTGAAGGAAGACAGAAGAGCAGAGTAATGAAATTAATGTTAAGAAAAAGAAGGTGTTATAAGCAGTAAAAAAATGCTTGATGACAAAAAGAAAAGTAGGTGATGAAAATCACATATTGGAAAAGGGTCAGAAAGAATGATTCCAATTTCAAGGTAAGCAGAGGGAGGGTTAACTCAGAAAGAAAATGACAAGATGGGGTGCCTGGGTGGCGCAGTCGGTTAAGCCTCCGACTTTTGGTTTCGACTCAGGTCTTGATCTCAGGGTCTTGAGATCAAGCCCTGGGTCAGGCTCCACGCTCAGCGTGCTTGGGACTCTCTCTCCCTCTCTCCCTCCCCTCTGCCCAGCCCCTCCCTGGCCCCACTTGCACCATGCCTGCTCTCTCTCTCTCAAGTAAATAAATAAATCTTAAAAAAAAAAAAAAAGGAAATGACAGGACATCTTTGACAAGTACAATCTGGTGCCAAAAGGATGTTTGGAAAAGTAACATGGGGAACCAATCTTCTTTCTCGCTTCAAGTGCATACAAATCACATGAACGTGTTCATGCCACGTTAGTTTGCTCTTTATTGAATTAACTAACCAAAGTTTTGTTTAATTTAAAGCTCTTTAAACTTCTTTATTGAACAATTTCAGAAAGTCCATCTTAAACACTCATTCTTTAGAAATCTGAGAAATGTTGATGGTTTAGTTCCTGCTTTTAGAATTTTTATATTTAGTCAAAACAGAAAAATGGTATTAAATTGGTAGTGTGTGTGTGTGTGTGTGTGTGTGTGTGTATGCTCCTTAACATTTTTAAGCATTTGGGGATGAAAATCACCTTGTTGATTATGAAAATGACCATATTCCATTTGAACCTATGTAATTAAGGCATGGTTTTCCCTGCAGTGTAGACCAAAAGTTATCCCAGGAAACCCCTAACCCGCCCCTCTCATTTGTGAGGAAGCCTCTCTGATGCAAGATACCGGGAACAAAGAAGTCCCTCATCAAATCAGCCTTTGCATTTCCGGGTAAGACCCCACATGTCAATCTTGTTAAGCAGCAGAAGGAATCCTGAGACAGAATTCATTGTAATACCATGAGGAACAACAAAGGAACGCGTAAGGGAAAGCAAAAATAATTCCTGGCCTTTGCTACTGAGCTCCCTTGCAATATCCACTAGTCAAAGAGTTGGCCTAGAACCACCCAAGGCTGCTATTTCTTTTTAATTGCTTAAGAATAAAGCGGCATTGGGGCGCCTGGGTGGCTCGGTGGGTTAAAGCCGCTGCCTTCAGCTCAGGTCATGATCCCAGGGTCCTGGGATCGAGCCCCACATCGGGCTCTCTGCTCCTCGGAGAGCCTGCTTCCTCCTCTCTCTGCCTGCCTCTCTGCCTACTTGTAATCTCTGTCTGTCAAATAAATAAATAAAATCTTAAAAAAAAAAAAAAAGAATAAAGCGGCATAAAAATAAACCCAAATGAACACAGTACTCAGGAGAGAAGGAACAATAATTAAATAAGGAAAACTGCCGGAGTGAAGTGTCACTGCTACTGTCCCCAGCTACCCCAGTTCCTGGGACTACCACAGAAAGTCCGGCCAAAGCTGTCCTCCTCCTTGAGCCTTGTGTGATCTGAAGCCAAACCCGGAGCCTCTATGGGCCTCTACCCTCTCGAGGCTGAGACGGCTTTGGTCAGGGTTCACTGCCTCAGCGAATGCTCCCTGAGCCTTCTCTCTGTGCTGCAATGTCACAAAGTACCTCGGTATTTCTAAGATGTCACCCATACAATTTTAACTTTGATTAACTCATTGATCATTCACTCTCTCTGCAGAACATCTGCGATTTCTGAGACCTAAACATGGTTTCCTGTCTGCAGGGGGGTCGAGCTTTGACAGGAGTGTGAGGGGAGAGGCAGGAACCGGTGGGCAGACAACCATGGAGTTATTCCAAAAATACCAGTGAGAGCCCTTCCTGCTACTTTCTTCAGAGCATGTAGAGGGAAGGAGAAGCCTGAGGAACTAGCTGAAGAAGAGTAAGGAAAAGCTGTAGATTTTGTTTGGCAGCACTGTTTTAAAGTTTTTATTTAAGTTCCAGCTAATTAATATACAGTTTAATTTTAGTTTCCGGTGATCTGACACTTCCTTCCATCACCTGGTGTTCACCTCAAGTGTGCTCCTTCATTCCTATCCCCTGTCTCACCCATCCCCCCGCCCCCTCCCCTCTGGTAACCATCAGTTTGTTCTCTCTGTAGTTAAAAGTCTGTTTCTTGGTTTACCTCTTCTGTCTCCACCCCCCCAACTGCTTATTTGTTTTGTTTCTTAGATTCCACAAAAAAATGGTACATACGCACACACACGCGTGCGCGCACACCCACAATGGAATATTACTCAGCCATAAAAAAGAATGAAAGCTTGTCACTTGCAACAACATGGATGAAGCTAGAGGGTATTATGGTAAGCAAAAGAAGTCAGACAAAGACAGATACCATATAGAAGCATTTTTTTTGTTGGCTCAAAACTGAATGAATTTACAGCTTCCAATCCTGCCTCTCTATTTGGCCTTCAAGCTGGAAGGCAGGTCAACCTCCAAATCCCCTCGCCTCATACTTTGCTATACCTGCATGTGATCAAATGCCCAAAGCAGCTCAGATCTGTGCTGCATTCCTGGGGCAGAATTAGTATCATGAGGCAGAAGAAAAGGCACTTCAACAGTATTTTCATTAAGCAAGAAAATCCTTCAAAATCAACAGGAATACTTGATGGCATAATAAATCAAGCAGAAAAGCTCATGTATTTAAAATTTAATGACGTAAAATGCTCATTATATAATATTAAATTTTTAAACGCAAGATATAAAATCAAATATGCAGCCAGATATGATTTTGACAAATATACGTAACTCTGTGGGACAGGAATGAGAGACGTCAGAAAGTATTATATATTGTTTTCTTTCTTTTGCAATTTTCGCTTTTCCAACCCACTCTAATAAATATAAGAATGGCCACAAGCAACAATATCGCTAAATGGCAGGCTTAGGGTTCCGCCTGGCGAGGACAGCCACACTTCCCTGTTTCAGGACATGCCATGAGGCAAAACTCTGCATTTTGAAAGGCCTGGTAAGACCAACTTCAATCATTTCTCCAAAGTAAGTAATAAGCTATGTTTTGACCGAACGTCAGATGAACTGTAATATTTTAAAGAAATCCACTCGAAGCCACTCTATCAACTCAAATGTCAGTACAGAGCAGAGAAAAGCTGCTTAACTCCAATCTGACTTTACTGATCTGATCTACGTCTTTCTGGAGTTAGCCCCTGGATTTTAACCTTTCTGAATGATTCAACGTAAATGTTGCCTTCAGAATTCTTGGTGATTTTCTCTTTCTGGTGTCCACACGAAACGTTTCTATATTGATAGAATGTGAGATTTACTAAGCTATGCTCTTTCTTTCGTTATTTCCTTTTGGGCCTGGTGGCAGGGTCCGAGTGGACCTCAGCAAGAAGGAAACACTAAAAGATGTTTGTCAAATCCTTAAGACATCTGGGACATTATCGACAAGTCCAAATCAATACAGCTGGCAAAAATATCATGTGGTAGGCACACCTTATTCTATCTTTTGCTTCCTGCCCCCTTCCCCCTATAATGTTCCTATTGGTCCTTTATCAACCCCATCCTCATCACGAGTGAGAAATGGATAATGACCATCTAGAACAATACAAAATAGTATGACGAAAGGGATATTTGGAGGCTGCAGCAAATAATTCCCAGAAAGGATTCAGTTGTCAACATATCCCTTGAGTTTCTGTATACATCAGTGTTACACTCTGTCTTGGAAGCCTCATATACGCTATTTCCTTATAAATACCTTTATGTAATACACTCTATCAGCGAATACTAAGGAATGAACTATGCCACATAATCCCTCCAAAACTGTTCATTAAATGAAAGGAAAACAGAAAGAGGACTTGACTGTTGTTAATAGAAGCTGGGTCCATACTGATTACAATAATAAAGGCTACCGCTACCAATGTGTCTTCTCTTTTTTTCTACTTCTAAACTAAAGTTGTAGGTGGTCAGAGTCAGCAGTATCTACAGAGAAGCAGATACCTCCTACTTCTTCAAAACAATAGGAATCTAAGAGTATAGAAACTGAACAGAAAACGGATGGTTTTGTTGCAGAAACTAAAATAAACAATGAGAATATTGCTTGGCATAATTAATTACGCCAATAAATGATCTGTGATTTTATCATTGTCTCGAGCATGCATAACATGAGAAACGGTCCCCACGTGCCAGTGAGACACGCTGTATGGGGAAGCTGGTAATCGAGGAGAGTATCTAATGCGAATACTCATTCGACAGGTCAGCCCCAGCTGGCACACCGCCAGAGGCCAACCCAACCCTGACACTTCAACCACCTACACTCATATTTTCCTGATTGAGACCCATTAGTGATCTAAACTGGATTACCTCCCTGAGCTCAGCTGGAGGAAACACTCTGCTGACAACTCAAAGCGCAATAAATCTCACCAGGAAATCCTGGCTGGGACTCTTCCCAGGTATTAAATAGTTGAGACCTTCAACCAAGACCTCACATTTCAAAAGAGCAGCACAGACATCCTCCTTCCTTCTAACCATCATCATCATCTATGGGAAAATGTCATGAGACCCTTTTTATAAAACATTCAGAGACATGATGCATTTTGCAACTGATGATCCGTGTGAAACAGGCTCATGCGTCGGGTCGGGCGTCAACATCAGGCAGCCACTTTTAATGATTAAGGATGAGAGAAGATCTTACAAATGATCAAACCGTAAGGAAAGAAGAAACAAGTACATTCTAAGTCTTTAAAGAATCTTCCGAGCAAGCACTTAGTACTCTATCTTCCTAAGCCCACAGTGCTATGAGAAGCAGGGATAGTGTTAATACGTGGTAAGGAAATCACTTACCAGTATATTTCCCTAGGAAATGCTACTTTTCGCAAATTTGACTAAATTCATTAAAAAATCATTCTGCTGTTCATTCTGCTACGAATATACTACACAGAGACCATATATACACACCCTATACAACAAAAACAGACTAGGTAATAACCACCTAGAGTCTGGGTCGTGTTGCTGAGTTCCTTCTGCATTAAGTCAGTTCAAGGCGAACTAGAAGTGATACAATAGGGACATGGAAGCAATTTCCCACTTTTCCCCTTGAAAACTATGAAAATGTTGTTTCCATTTGCAAGTTTGAAACCAAAGGCAAAAGTCAACGGACCTAAATTGAATCCTTCCCTGCACTGTTCCTAGAGGGATTTTTCACCTGGGGTTATTGGTGATTTCCATTTCTTCTCCTGGAAGCAGGGCACAAGAGGGCAGGCTTTGAAATGCAAAGAACAGTCTGTCTGGGATCTTTGCCCCATGTTCCCCTGATCAGGTGACTTTAAAGTCTGTGATGGAGTTTGCAAAGTGTATGCGCCTAACATGCATTAAGGGGAAACACGTAGAACTAAATCCCAATTTCTAAGCAAAATGGAGAAATTCAACCTTCTCTTTAAACGACTGCTTTGGACGCTAAGGAATTTTGGTGCAGAACTAAAAGAACTGTTTACAAAAGAAACCTAAGATCCAGATCAGACAGCAGGCAAAAAAGAATAGAAACTGGAATTTTTTTTTTTAATCACTGAATGAATTTTAATTCAAATGGGAATGCATCTTTGGATAGAAAATATTACATATTCTAATCATATTAAAATAGACTCAACTTTTTGCTCAATTTTTTGTTTTTATGCTTATTTTAATCACTGCAAGTATTTTCATTCTACTTTCTTTATCCCGATTCTAAAAAATAATAGCTTCTTAATACTATTAACTTAGGAAGCACTGCTTTAAATACACAACTAAGGAAGGAAGTATTTCCAACATTAAGTACTTACATCTACAGCGGGTTATGTTTGATTAAACCTCCAGTATCAATGGCTTGTTTCTGAGAAGTGCTAGCAGAAACTGTACTGCCTCCTTCCATTTAGCCGATTTGAAAAACTGAATAAATGCACCAACATATTGATTGCCTCTTTAATCCTGAAATATTCCTTTCCCTAGAACATACTACATATATCACTAAAATTACATGGGTGAAAGAGCTACAAATTGAGAATGTCATTATTAATACTCTGCCCAAATCTTCTAATAACTGCAGTACTTTAGAGTTCATATTTTGAACAAACTGAAGGAACTAACTTGTGGAACTTAATGAATGTACTGCTTTGCTTGAATATTCCATGAAAACAGAGAAAAAAAATTAACATGATTTTGTAGGAACACAGTTTTCTACAGGCTTTTGGTAATAATTTTATTATCATGAGCTGGGAATTCAACCACAGCATCACTAACAAAAAGAATTTGTTATGCAAGTAGTATGCTATGAATATGCTACACAGAGACCATATACCAGACTGGGTAACCACAAATTCCATGTGTAACTTCCATATCAAAAGAAATCTCAGCACATAAATTACTGGGGCCTATAAAAGAGAATATATATCCCCAAAGGATTTTGATTTATCAGCAACAGTAAATAATCTCAATAAAAACTAAAATAAAAATGCCTTGAAGTTCTATATTCTATCAATGTTATTTTTTTATACAATACCAAAAGAACAATTAATATTTAATTGAGTGGCTCCATCAGGAAGAAACAATGAATGCCTCCTGGAAATTGGAGCCCAAATTGCTTCCTATCATAAATCTACGGATTCTGTACATTAGTAAAGACTTAATAGGACACAATAAATACGCACCACGTAAATGCTCGTCATTCAGAAGTTCCTTAATTTAACAACCGCTAAAACACTAATGTGTGCAGAATCATTTCCTTCCTTCCCTACACTGAATTAGTCCTGTGGAATTCTTTCCCTTAGTATAATACCTATGCTTTCCTTCCTGCTCCCTCTCTCACCACTCAGATTATCATCATCACCATTCTTCTCATTCAGTTCATGTCGGGACCATCGGTTTCTTCTGTTCCATCAGTTTCTTCTAGAAGGGGGATGGTAGTAGTACCCAGCTTGTGGGTTTTTTTGGGGGGGCAGTGTTGGTAAAGATTAGATAACACAAAAAAATACTGAGTACACAATCCATGCTTCATAAATGCTAGATATCCATGAGTCCCTTCATACCAAACTCGTCTACTCATCATTGTGCCCATCATACCTGTTTTGCTCTTGGCTCTTTTGCTCAAAAGCCTTTCCTTTCACCTCAAGTACCTGCTTCCATCAGAACTGTATGTACCTTTCAACGCTCACCTCTAACCTCCATCTTAGCGAAGATGCCTCTGATTCCATTCCTTTTCAGCCATTAGTCTCCCTTGACCTCCAACTTCTTAAGTGTTCTTCAAACTTTTCCTATACCACTTTGTATTAATGGCAAGTGTTTGATGTCTTTGACTAGATCAAGCCCTTACAGGGCTATCAATCTCTTTTAACCCCACCACTCTGAACGCAGGGCCATATAGCTAGCAAGTACTTAACATGCTTCTCTAGGGGCGCCTGGGTGGCTCAGTGGGTTAACCCTCTGCCTTCCGCTCAGGTCATGATCCCAGGGTCCTGGGATCGAGCCCCGCATCGCGCTCTCTGCTCAGCGGGGAGCCTGCTTCCCCCTCACTCTCTGTGCCTGCCTCTCTGGCTGCTTGTGATCTCTGTCTGTCAAATAAAGAAAATCTTTAAAAAAAACCAAACATGTTTCTCTAGGTATGGAGAGGTAAACAAAAGCAAATAGGAGACCATCTCTCCTGGGACATAAAATACACACAACTGAAACGATGAAATAATTATGTAAGAGGACGGATGTTTGAGCACACACATAAGTATTAAAGATGTTAAGGGCTGTCGGAAAGGAGGGCGAGATTAATGATGGCTGTCGTTATATTGGAGTTGTCTAAAAGTTGTCTAAAAAAGGAGAACTTGAGCACCTTGTGTAGTGGGTAGATGTAGTGGGGTGTATGGAGGACAGGGAGGTAGAGAGCTACAGGCACAGGCTGAGCAGAGGACTGCGTACTTCAGAAATGTGTGACCACCACCTTGGCCAGTGAAGGGGTCCTCACACTACCTGAAGTGCTGGAAAATCAGGAAAATAAAGTGGATTGTCTAGGACTTTCTCTCTTAAAAACTGCCTTTGTCTGATGTCATTGCCTGTGTACTTGCCCCAAAAAGTGGAGTAGAGAGAACAGGTATTCAGGGAGTCAAGAAACAGCTGACACCTTGTTAGCTTGAAAAGCAATTTGAGAATAATCTTTTACTATTTGTGTTGTATCTTTTCATAAGAAACATAGAAAATTAAGATTTTAATAGAGAAGCAAAAAATTCTATACCAGACAGACAGTACTTCTATTTAATAATCATATAGCACTTATTATATGCCACTGTGTGCACCATGTATACAAGCACAAAAGAAATCCTGGATCTTGAAGAAGAGAGGCATGTAGGTACTATGTGAACAGAGCTTGTGGGAAATTGGTAGAAAATACTGGGTTCTGCAAAAGCCCAGAGGAAGGTATTAGTTCAGTTTAGGGATAGAAGAAATCTAAGATGGGTGGACTCCTGAAATAAAGTTTCAAAGGTCCCCAAGAGTGAGCTGTAAGAGGAATGGGGTCATTTGCTCTCCAGAAAAGGGAATACCTTGAACAGAATGTGAACACAGAACAAGGTTAGTTAAAAGGAAATCACCAAAAGATGATTTATAAATTGGTTCATTGGAAGCCTATCCAGCATCCCTTAGGGCTTAATTCCATCACACGTAATGGGTTCTGGATGGGGTTACAGGGCATTCTAGCTGGATGTCACGGATTCTGCTGTAACTCTTCCTTTGCATTTATAAGGACCTCTGTTAGTGCATGACTGTATCGATTTCACAGGGGACTCTCAGGCATGTCTTCTTCTATTGTTACGAGGAAATAATGTCCACAGTTCTAATTCTGGCAAGCACCTTGACTTACTTGACATCGATGAAATGGGGAGACTGAGCAAAATGACCTTCAGTTCTTCCCCACCAGACTCTCTCATCTCAGCTGATAACCTCATCCTTTCAACTGCCCAGTCAGAAATCGTCCTTGACATCTCTCACAACTTTTCTCCAGCCCATGTTTAAATCATTCTAAATCTATCTTCAAAATACATTCAGAATCCAGCAACTCAATAAAATCTTTAAACCCCACTCCTAGAACTCCTACAGCCTTATGTCTGGATTACAGCAACGTCTCCTCATTGGTCCTGCCATTTCCACCATGATCCCTCTCCATGAAGCTTATGTAACATCTCCTCAGGGATTCCTTTGAAACCCACTGCTGCTCAAAAGTCTGCAATGATTCTCCATCCCCAACCGGTGGGAGAGCCCCCCTATCTCCAGCGGCATGCCAGGTCTCCTCACTTCCCTGATATCGGCTCTTACTCTCTCAATCACTAAGCACAAGCCACACCGGTCTTCTGTTTCTCCTCCCTGCCCCAGGATGCCAGGAAATATCTTGGGCTTTTGCATAGGTTTTTCCTTCTGCCTGGAACATCCTTCCTCCATATACCCACATGAAACTTTCTTACCTCTTTCTGTCTTTCATTAACTGTTGCCTTTTTGAGGCAGCCTACACGATCATTCTACTTAAGTTGGCTATTTTCCATACAATTCACCTCCTTCTAAAACAGTACTGGATTTACTTAGTTATTATTCTTTCATCTGTTTTCTTTAGGAAATAAACTCCTGGAATAAAGCTTATGGAGTAGGTGCTCAATAAAGAATGTGAAGACTGGGGGGTGGGGTGGGCAGGGAATGGAGTTCTTCCAGCTCTAAAAACTGTTCTAATTTATTAAAAGTAGCAAAGGATATGGCAAAAAGCACAATAAGGTGACGTTCCCCATCATTTAGACCAGTCTCTGTTTCTTACTAACTACGAAGATATGTAAAGCCCAATCATTTCACACTTTTGGATGCTGGATTCCTCAGAAGGAAAGTAAAATATCTTGACCAGCTTATCTATAACAGCTCTTACATCTTTAAAATGTCAATGATTCTGCTGTGATCCTGTTTAATGAAATTCAGATACTTCCAAACCACTGTTAAGTCATAATGGACAGCACCAACCATCACCTTCATTTATTGGCTACATCTGGATACCAAGGAGACTTAGGCCTTGCTAAAATGACAGCACTATGGCATTCAGGACTTCTTCAGCTGTTCTCCACCAGCTAAGGGGAATTCTTTGTCTCCCTGTGGATCTGCACACCAACATATGACAGGCTAAGACGACACAGGGATAGACTTCATCACGCATGCATGTGACTCTCCACAGCAGCATCGACTGAGGGCATCTCGCTGGCGAGGAGGACTTTGTCTCTGAAACCGTCTCAACCATGTGGCTCTATTTGTGGCTGACAAGTCGACAGATGATTATCTCTCTCAGCTCCTTCTAATTGCTGAGAACAATGCCGATATGACGGGAGCACGAAATACACAGGGGAAAAGCCACATGAACAAACCAAGCCAAAATGGCAGCATATCCACATCTTTGTCAATATGTCCCTGGAAATTCCTGCCCCTTTCTTCAAGCCTGTTACAGCAATAGCAAGGAATCAAATCTGGAATTCAAGGAAATGTAATTTAATTTAAAGAACTGCATGGTAATGGTAGCTCATGCTTACGTAGCACTTATGCGCCTGGTACTATTCCAAGTACTTTATGTCCATTAACTTATTTGATCCTCGCAAAAACCCAGGAGGGAAGTACAATTACTGCCACCATTTCAAATATAAGGAAACTGGGGCACAGACAGTCTATATAAATTGTACTGTCACACAGCCAGAGACAGAGCTTGGATTCAAACCCACACAATCTGGATCCAGTGTGTGCCCTCACTCCCTACACTATAATGAAATGAAATTTCTTATCCCCAAAATGTGAATTTTTCTAGAGAATGCATATATTGCTATATAAAAGCCGTATACCCAGACTTTGCGAATCATCTTTTAAAGTGCCCAGAATCGTGTTTTCATAAAGTTAGTAAGGACTGAACTTTATATTGAATTTCTCCAAATTAAAATTCCAGAAATGTAAGGTAGGTTTCAAGTCATTTTCTTCCTTCTTGGGCTGCCACACCCAAGTCACTCTTGGTGTACCTCAATTTTTCTTCCCAACATAAGCCAATGGGACACCTACTTCAGAGAAAGTATTTTTTTTTTTCTAGACACTGTACTGGCCACAGAAACGAATCAGCTATAACTCATTAACTTCGCAGTCCAGTGGCACGTGTCCAAATAACAGCACTGCAAGAGAGAATGGGGTAAGTACCTTGACGAGACACAATGTGCTACAGTGATCTAGAAGAGGAAAGGGTCCACATCTGATTTGGAAGGTGAGTCCTGAGGCCTGAACAGAATTAGGGAAGGTAGAAACTGTGGGAAGTGAACATTTTTTGGTAGAGGCAACAGAATGAGCAAAGAGTGTAGGAGAGAAATAAAATAATATTCCAGGTAGAGTACCACTTGGCTAGAACATGGTCCATATGGTTTGCAGTTGGGAGGGGACGGCTGGAGTTGGCCTACACAGAAAGCTAGGGGTCCTGCTATGACAGGACCTTGGATACCAGAAAAGAATTTATGTGATAAGTGCTTTCTAAATACTGACTATGGTGAACTCAAGAAATGAAAATGAAATGAAAGTAATTTCTGTTTTGTGAATCATAAGATTTCTCAATTCAGTTCTGCAAGAGATCCAAGAAAGCACATTGACTGTGTAGAGTTCTCATGTTCAGAATATAATTTCCTATTAGGTACTATAATCAATGTCTAAAGATTTACCCCAATCTACATATTATGAAAGGAGTAACAAGTGAACAAATAAGACATCCAAATTAAACTTAGACCCTCTAAATCTAAGCACCCAGAGAACCTCTCCATCTGTCATTCACCTGGTTATCCTGAACTCTGCTGCTTCAGAACACAGGAAGGAGTCAGGTTTGATAAGCAAAACATATGTCACCAAAGCTTATCCTCTTTCTCAAGAAAAGAGCCTTTCTCAGAGACATATTATCTTTTATATAAATGTTTAACCTGCTGAAAACTTGATTTACAAACCCCATAGGAGATCAGAACCGTGAATTAAAAGTGTGAAAAACTATTTCATTAATACATACTGACTGCAAAGTGACTTGATAGAGGAAAGCACACAATATATGAAAATATCATCAACCAACATTTTCTGGTTCCATGTGATCACTGGCAAGTTTCACATCTTTGGATCTGTTTCTTTATGCTAAAAGAAAAGATTTTGTTTCCATTGTTTCTATGATGTCTAAAACTCTGAAACTATCATTGTGATTATGCAAAAAGCCAACACACATTCAAAATATATACGACCCTCGGGTTAGAATTCCTAATATAACCCAGTATGACCTAATAAGATGATGGTATTCAAGAAAGTTATAACATAACCCACTATATCCTCCAGATAGCACAGTACCCAACGTTATGAAGATCCTATACTGGATAAATCCCACTGAACAAGTAGCCCAGATGATTAAAAGATTTCAGTCCAAAAGGGAGAAAATTGAAGTTTAGCTATTTAGAAAACTCAACAATCTAGAATAACCAATTTCCCAAAGATTTTTGTGAAGCCCAAGACTTATGTATTGATACTAAAGATTTTAATGTATAGCTCAGTAAACAGGTAGGGATATATAGGTCCTTGACTTGACTAACCACAGTCAACATGAGATGGAACTCCCTGGGTAGGAGTTAAGTTCAATATCTCCCTCTTGGCATTGAAACAGAAATATAAGAAGACTAGAGTAACTATTTTATATAATGTTTTTGTTTGGTGTGTAAACCAAAGTCTTTGCAGAGTATATGTTATTTTTTTCTCTTCTCTTTGAAAAATCCTAAGAGTTATTTGGTGAGAAAAACAGTAAAAATCCAGCTTGCTTTAAGGATT
Organism: Mellivora capensis; assembly: GCA_004024625.1. Classification (NCBI taxonomy): domain Eukaryota; kingdom Metazoa; phylum Chordata; class Mammalia; order Carnivora; family Mustelidae; genus Mellivora; species Mellivora capensis. The sequence goes on along the minus strand of PISX010005567.1, from coordinate 16,185 downwards.
ATAGTCTGGAAAGACCAGAGTTGTAACACTGAAGGTTGCCACTAGTCATTTTTAAGATTTGCTTTGTAGGCAAGACTTAGCATCATGTAACAATCAATGATTACTGATTCCCTTTGCTCCCCAAAGAGCAAGCAATTATGACCCAGGGAGCTCCACCAAGGGATTACAAACTAATGCTAACAAGAGTTCAATTCCACTATCCTTAGATCATTCCATTTACTTATAGAGCTTTTATTGCATGACACCAACATATTTCATAAAACAAATACTTCCTGTTACTTAGCAAAGGAAGAGGCAACATTGAAAGTCATCAAGCTAATCATGGTCAAGACTGCGGTTAAGGTCTCACTTCACTCTCTCTAACAACCCACCCCATGAGAAACCACAGGTCTGGGCCATCTGCTCCATAACCTCTGATGCTCTGGGACACCGCCATCAGATCAGGGTGGGAGAACGGTGCAGTGAGATTAGTGGAAAAGTAATGGTGGGGCATGAGTAGCAGAGTAAAGAGAAAAGTAACCTTGGGTTAGCAAGCAAGCAAGAAAGAATGAGAGGGAGAAGAGAGGGAACTGGAGAAATAAAATCATAGCAACATCTGACATGGACACAGGTACCAAAGCTAAGACTCGAGAGTCCTCGTGTCACCTGTTTGCTTCTTAATCAAGTTCTCCTTCTCATGGCAACTGCCATTGTCTTCTGTGTTATTCCCATCTGCCTTCCAAATGGCTATGAATATATGGACATTTGGCTTACTTTTAAATGATGAGTTTTTAAAATAAAGTAAGTTATGGAAGAGTGGGTTCTTTTTTTTATTAGGGAATTACATGAATATAAAATGCTATACTAATTTCTGCTTAGAGTGGAATTGATAAATTTCCCCTCTGGCGAGGATAAATGGTACCTCAAGGAAGGCAATTCAAACATTCAAATGCTTATTGTTGGAAGATTTGCGTAGTAAATCAGCTCTCATCTTGTCACACCACGTTTGTGATGAAAAAGAAAAGCTGCTTTACTCTAGGAAGTCTTCCGCTATATTTCATCACATTTTATTGGGTCATTCAGCTTATTCATACTGCTCGGTCAGAACAATGTATACCCATGGCAACTCTGCCTGCGACTGTTATCACATATTTTCCCCTTATAGGTGGCTGCCTCATTGCTCCAATATTGATTCAGAGTCCCACTTCTGCAGTCAACCTAATAAAGTTGAGTTAATAACAATCAAGATGACCAAAGCATAAAAGTTTTCACATAATTCTAGGTCCACATTAACGAATAAATGAAAACACGCATTTTATGCTGGTCACTATACATTTTGTAAATGACAAGCTCTCATAAATTATAACAAAGAATCAAAGTCCCTTTTAAGTGCATATACCCAGAACAGCACCATTGGTTTTTGGTTTTGGGGGGTGTGTTTTTTGTTTTTTTCTAGAATTGTGACCAGTAATCCAGCTTACAGAATTTCATTTCAAATTCATTGCAACAGGATCTCCAGTACATTTTTAAGATATAATTCTCCACTTCTATAACAATATTGTTTTCTTTTTTTACCTTTTACAAGCCTGTAGCATTAGATATGGAAGTAGAGTTAGGTTTTATTTCCCCCAAGCATTGAAATCTTTTCCTCTACACTTTAAATGTTTTTTTTATCCAATTTTATCTAATAAGTAATCATCAAACCATCTTCTCTTTGATTTGGAATAATATGTGTATAAATTATATGTATATAAATCCAAAGCATATATAATATTTATAGATAATATTATTAAGCAAATTAAAAGAACTCCGATATTTGAATTAGCTCAATGATTGTACACTGTTATTTCCATGAGTTTGGTGAAATGGCAAAAAAGGCTTAATTCCTTTATTTTGGTGTCTGGAAGTCCCAGTTTGTAACAGTGAAAAGAGGTGAATATAATTTTCATTTAGATCAAGAAGGATTCATCCCATGCCCTACATCTAAACCATATAGATTCCTTTCATTATCCCAATCTTCCCATAGATTATGCTTCCTTTACAAACACAATTTTAGTAATCCTCTGTCTTTTCCTCCTTTACAAGTAACTCCTTATCATTGTACCCACAAAAAGCCCATTACAGCATAAATTTTGAACAGTACCCAAAGAATAATAATTTATATATTCCAGGGGTGCCTGGGGGGGCTCAGTCGGTTAAGCCTCTGCCTTCAGCTCAGCTCATGATCTCAGGGTCCTGGGATAAAGCCCCGCACCAGGCTCTCTGCTCTGCAGTGAACCTGCTTCTCCCTCTTCCTCTGCTTCTCCCCAGCTCATGCTCTCTATCGCACCCTTTCTCTTGAATGAATAGGTAAAATGTTTTTAAAACATAATAATTTATCTATTCCAGCCAATTTTTATAGGGGGAAAAAATCACTCTTTTTATGGCACTAGGGTTCAAAAAATTGTAAAGTTCCATATCATTCTAAGACAAACCAAATTAATTCACCTTTTAAGATTGTCTATAATTTACTCCTAGGAATGTTAACACTCATGAGTACATGTACGTATGAACCCTGATAGAGAGGAGGGAAAGAAATTAATACTTCTTAAAAAAAAAAAAGATTTATTTATTTATTTGAGAGTGAGAGCACATGTGCATGAGTGAGCAGGGGTAGGGGCAAAAGCAGAGGCAGAGAGGGAATCTTAAGCAGATACCCCACTGAGCATGGAGCCTGATATGGGGCTCGATCTCACAACCTAAATCATGACCTGAGCCGAAACCAAGAGTCAGATGCTCAACTGACTGAGCCACCCAGGTGCCCCAAGTTCTTAATACTTCTTAAATTTTGTACTAATAGGAGATACTTTTCTCACATAGAGTAACTTACCTTGCTCCTAACACAATCTTTGGAGAGTTTTAAGTATTAAGTATCCCCATTTCTTTATTTTTCTAAAAAGATTTTATTTATTTATTATTTTATTATTTATTATTTTATTATTTGTTTGACAGAGAGAGAGAGAGATCACAAGTAGGCAGAGACACAGGCAAAGAGAGAGAGGGGGAAGTAGGCTCCCTGCTGGGCAGAGAGCCCGATGCGGGCCTCGATCCCAGGACCCTGGGATCATGACCTGAGCTGAAGGCAGAGGCTTAACCCACTGAGCCACCCAGGCACCCCTCCCCATTTCTTTAGATGTTAATTCTAAATCTCAAATGGTGAAGTGATTTGCTCAAGGTCATATCTAGCTTATAAGTGGTAGAGCTGGGACTTGATGTCAAGTTCGCAGTATAATTTCCACTTAACTATGATGTCTCTTCAACTCTTACCTTAGTTGTAAGTTTCTCATAAATTTCCCCACTCCTACCTAAACTTACAAAACCACTCTGTTGAGGTCAAATGAGGAAAACAATAAAGTAAAGAAGAGAATCAAAAGCAGAATGAGGGGGGAAATTGGTACTGGTTTCATATTTACCATGGTTTAGTCCTGAGAGTTGGTATTTTCCAATATCTCATTTAATCCCCCAAAGAGATCCAAGAGATGCATACTACTATCTTCAAATATAAAAGGGGAAACAGATTCAGAGGGATGATCTAACTTGCTTGAGGCTACAGGAAAGGCAGGTAGGATTAAAACTCAAGTCTGCCCAACTGGAAAGCTAATGCTCTGGGACAAGAAACTGAGAGAATCAGAATGGCAAGAGGGCTGAGAGGTAAATATATTTAATAAGTTGCTTGAAACGTGAATCTCCCTCAAATGTGTTACTGCTTAAATATTTCCATGTAGAAGAAACTAAATTCTTTCTGAATATACATTTCATTTGGAATAACTATGATTATGAAAAGATTTTCCCATACACCATGTTGTCGGGAGAGGTATGTCCATTCAACCTCCACTCCAGTGGGGTGTCCCATACTGATCAAAATCAGACACGTAAGTCTCTTTAAAGAGAACATCTGAGATGGAGTGAGAGAATTTACTAATGAGGATTTATATAATTAATAGGAAAAGCAAAGCCATTTAGATTAAGATGATATATACTGTTTGAATAAAAATGCTAAAGACAGTTTGGAAAAGAAAAGCAAGGTGTAGTGAAAACCAGAATCGTTCTAGTTTCCTCTCAGTACTCACATGAATTAGTTCGAGTGACCTTGGGTGAGTCAGTTCACTTTTCCGGATTTTAATTTCCTCGCTTCAGAAGTCACTCAGATAATCTTAACATATGTTCAACATGTAAAATTCTATGATTATGAATATCAATTAAATTATTCACAAACAATCTTAGAATGCTCACACACACACACAAATGTGGATTAAATTCACTGCGGCAAACATGGCAACAAGGTTTGAGGTGATGAGGACTAACTTTATTTCCTTCTCCTCAATCACTCTTTGTTTGAATGGTACACGAACCCAAGTTTTCATTCATTTTGAGAACTAATACCTTAATGGCAGATGCTAGCCTTTCTCTGGGTAGTGAAACTAAAAATCCTTGGGAGTGTTTTAATATTCTTGTCCTTTAAGCCTAAACAATAAATGGAAAATATGACCAAGAAATAAAAACAAAAATATTTATAGATGCTTCAGCTTTCTAGAATCTGAAAATAATCGTACTGTATTTACATGCTAGAAGAATTATGTATATATTTTTCATTTTAAAAGACTTCTAGAGTCTAGATAAAGACTACTTTCCCAATCGCTTCAATGCTTTGCTTAAAAACTGTCTTACAGGCCAAACATGAATCGCCCGAAGTTACCCACCTTGTTTTTAGCATAGGTGGGAACTGGTGTGACTTTAAAATAAAGGACATTTAAGATAAAGGCAAGTGTTCCGCATTCAACAGCTAGAGGAGAGGAATCTACCGGGGAGGGACAGAAGTGGTCATCAAAATGTGAAGAAAAAAAAAAAAAAAGGTAAAGAGAAGAAATGCTGAATACAGAGGATTATATGTATAGTTAAGTAAAGAAATATCTCAAGTGGGTTTAACTGTGCAACTAGATTCTTCAAATTTATGAGAATCTAAGCTCTATGAGGGCAAGAGCTTTTATTTTCCTTGCCATAAGGTCAATCTAGAACAGGGCCTACTGCGTAGTAGGTGCTTAATATGTATTCACTGAATAAAGAGAAAGAGGAAATAACAGAAGAAAACTCTGGACATACAAAAATAATAAAAATGGAAAAATGGTCATAAAAGTAGACACGGTATAGCTCACGGCTGACTAGAAAGCTCGAAGAGATTCGGAAGACAAGAGTTAATATGTTCTAGTCCTTAGCGGCTCTGCGCTCAACTTTCAATAAGTCATAACTTTTTTATGCCTCAGTTTCTCAATCTATAAAATATCTCTTTCTTTACACTTTAAAAGGATCCAATGAGGTGACAGTAAAGGAAATGGGAAGGAGGAAGATGATATACGGTTTGGAACGTAATGACTTTCCGGGAAAGCAGAAATGCTGATTTGTACAAATGTGTAAGAGTCAGCGGAGAAACTGTGTGAAACATACTAAGGAAAAGAAGACGGAGCGATCCAGAAGCGGGACACAAGTTTGAATTAACTGTACCAATAAGAAACCAGTATATTGTTCTAGAGAGGTATTTGTGTATTTGTGTTTGTAATGTGCATAAATAACCATTCAGTATTAAGATGTAATGAACTATGTGAAAAGATCAGCGAAGATGCTTTAGTATTTTAGAATGCAATGAAATATTGATAAATAAAACCAAAGTGGCATCATTAGAAAAACAAGGAGGACTCAAGTGATAATTGGTAGGTGGGAAGGCCAAGGAGAGAAGAAAACCCATCTAGGATCATGGAGGAACAAGGAGGAACAGGGTGGGCAGTGCAGGGAAGAGGCGAGCCACGGAGCCATTTGCTCGATGTCAGCCAAGAGACCACCCTGCAAAACCCGATCTGTTATCAACAGGGAGCCGAATGTTGTACGGATGATCAAATAAAAAGGGAAAAGACAAGCTGAAGGTTTAATAAAAGCAAAACAAGAAGGCGGGAAGGAGATTGAATTTAATAGTATGAACTACACATGCTCGATCAGCGGTCCCACTTGACAAACGTCCCTGTCCGCTGGATGCTACTGAAGCCACCAGAGTTGGTCTCCAGTCCTATTCTCTCTGAACTGGGGAAAAGCTGACAGGAGAAAAATGCCACGTGTGGGTTTAAATTCTGGGGGACAGGACACTCCTCTGTTTCCTATTTGGATTTCACTAAACCTTCTGGAATGTTGTGCATTTTCGTAAAAGAATGTCACTAAATCTTTCAGAGCCCGGATTTCCTCCTCACCAGTGAATTGATCAGGTTATTTGGGTTCGGTCGAGGATCTTTCACTTTCTCCCAGTTTTTAAAATGTTTTAAATGTTTTAAAATCCCAGCTTTAAATAAGTTTGGTTAAAGTGGAGAAAAGTTATCTGAAATCACCACTCTGAAATACCTAGGAGTATAGCTGCAAGGATCTAGAAGAATCTCTTGGGCTTAAAATAAATGCCACTTTTAAACTGAAAGGAAGAAATCCTTTGGTATATTCAATTAATCACACTGGGTTTCTGCAAATGGTAGTGATTTGTGTTGTCACGGTGGTAACCATGGTTTGCCATGCAACCCAGTACAAAGAGACTTAAGACAAAGTAAAACAAATTTGGCCTAAGATGAAAATACTAATACACTCTTACACTACAGACTGTTGTCAAGCAGGCTCTCCCACCCAGAAATACGTTTTCTTCCAAGAAGAAACTTTGGTTCCATGCGACAATTTAATTAATCAGCTCTTTTTACAGTAACCTAAGTTCGCAATCTCCCAGAGTCAGTTCTTCCCACATAAATAGAGGTTACGAAAAATCTTTAAAGCCCAGGCAAAGAAAACAAATTAATGGTTCAAGTATTATGTGCCCCAGTGAGAAATAAAAACTTAACAATTACCATGGCATATAAAGGTATAATAGTGGGAAACCACTAACCAAACACAGAAAAACTTCAAATTAAAAATAAAAGTATATATATATTTCCAATCCTGCATTAGATCTGAGATCTAGATGTATACGTAGATTAATCTGGTGAAAACACGAAATTATATTACCTTATGAGAGAAATGCCCATTTTAGAAAACCTGATGTAACCACTATTCCTATAGGCAACTGAACGTGTTATATTTTGCTTTTTATTACAATAAAGACAGAGAACGTTTTAATTTTAAAGGAGTCAGCAAGAAGCGGAGTAATTCCAGTGTTTATAAAATAAAAGCCTAACACTAGAAGGCACATTGGTTGGGGAATAACAGAGCAGACACAATTACTAGGATTGTCTCTCTTCCACTCTCTCAGGCTCCAGCATAAAGAAGAATCAATTAGCCGTCCACAGACTATGACCTTGAAGGCTACCGCTCTGGGCATAATATGCTGGACGTGCTCAGACAGACAGGAAAGGGAGAGTAGGGACTTGAAACCGTTGAGGAGCAGGTTTCAGATATGATAACGTCATCTTAAGATGTATACCATCTGAAGGCTCTGGATCTTCCTGTGACTAGGCAGTACGTTCGGAGTTGAAGGGGGAAAAAAATGAACGGGTTGCAAAAGGACAGTCTGATTCCAAGCTTTTTTTTTCTTTCTTTCTTTTCCTTAGTGGATGGTTACAAGCTCTTTAAACAACAAAGCAACCACTTAAAGGAGTCTCAGAAAACAAAGCTCCCTGGACTGGTCTCCCTCCTGCACCCCCTCACCCCTAAAAACAGACTCATAATTTTTAGGATATTTGTATTTTTGTTGTTTTCAGGCACTAGCGCCCCCCCCCCCCCATTAACACAGAGTTTTCCACACAGAAAACCCATAGGCTGTAAAGTATTAAGCACCGTCTACCCTGAACTACTCTGAACTAGGAGAAAACTACTTCCCATGCTGCTTTTCCAGGCTGATCTCCAACGCACTTCAAAATGCCGCAGCTGTGTCTCTGGCCAGAACTGGCCACTGCGATGCTTTTAGGCAGCAGTAAATCTTTTCCACTTCATGCATATGCCAGAAAATCAATGCCCAAGCTTAAAAATAAAGAGAGGAGACACTATATGGAATGCATACCCCAATGAAATCCCTTAGTAGAAGAATTTCCTTAAAAAATAATTTCTCAGTCACAACAGACTTTTTGACATGGTCCTAGATCAGGAAAAGGTAACTGGATGGTCTTTGTTTGCTTTTCTTTTTCCCCCAAAGATGACAAAATTACAGACTTTTTTTTTTCCCCAAAGGTCCTCTTTCTTTTTCCGGACAACTAAACCTCTTTGGGCACATTTTAATTAACGACAAGTTTCAAGCAATAACGACAAAGAAGTAACCCTGTCTTCCCAGTGAATTTTGCTTCTCTTTGCAGGATCAGTGCGTGCTTTTTATAGCCTGTCATTTCATCTGGGTATTATTTCCCGGTCACTTTGCCAGGTGGGAAGAGGCGGTGAATACAGTGCTGTCTGTCAGACCTTTAATGATGCTTCAGGGATTTGATAAAGATACAAAGCCGTGTCTGCAGAAAGGAGGTTCTTTCCTAATTACACCTGAAAAACAAGCCTCTCTCTCTCTTTTAATCTTTGCCACCGAAGCTGCTCTGTAGGAAATGATCCTGAATCACAAGCACAAGTCAAGTTTTCTGTGTTTCCCTACCCTACGGCTCTCCCTCATTCGGAACATAACGTCTGGGGAATTTGTCCTTTATCCTTCCTGAGCACCCACAGGGAAACCCAAGCGGTGAGTAGGTCATCACGGAACACTTACCCTCAACTCTAAGAGATCTCACACACGTTCTTAAGAACCAAATCCTCTCGTCTTTTACTTTTTTCTACCAAGGGAATATTCATCCATGGTAGGAAGTGGCAGAAGACAGAGAAACATTTACCAAAAAAAAAAAAAAAAAAAAAAAATGCTGGAGGAAACTCCTCCCTCTCTACTGACGCTTGAGGCAATCTGACTACTCATGGTTTCATCCCTGTCAACTTTCCATCGTACGAGCATCGCAGCGACCCAGCCGCGACAGCAGCACATTGTTCTGTATCGTTTTAAGAGCGTGGGCTCTCCTCCCTCACGGGTTATTAAACTGCACGGCTGCGGTCTGACGGGCCAAAATGACACGTCTGGGGGAAAAAAAAACAAACCAAAAAACGATGCACCTTACTAATGGGTCTTGTACTTTTTAACGACTGCCAAGGAAGCTCTTTAAACGTTTGATTACAGAAGACAAAACTAATTGGGGAAAACCCCTTCATGCAGACTTTGGACTGCGTCCTGAAGGAAATAAAGCTGCCCCCAGTCAGGGCTCAGTAGCCGAAACTCCAATCTGGGCAGGGCAGCGAGAGCCTGCCGGGGCTGGGGGGTGAACACGGTAGATGGGCTGTATCAGGAGGAGCCAATTGAGATAGAAAAGGCAGTGAAGGGAACAGGAAGAAGGGATGGAGGCAGATACCAGGTGGCAGGGGATCTCTGGGAGGCGGAGGGTAACAGAAGGGTGAGGAGGGGTGATGGAAGGCCACCTGGGCACGAGACACACACGGAAACCACACTCGCCACTCCACGGAGGGCACACTTATATCAAACAGAAAGGATGCCCTGAGGTCTTGATTTTTTTTTAAAGTGTTAGAAATCAATGGAATCACAGTGACATTCAGGCATGACTCGCAGACGCTCAAGTTGCGGGTCCCCCCACCCCAGCCCGTGCGCGATCCGGCTGGAGGGAACGCTGCCTCCTACCAGCAGTCGGCAAGATCATTCTACTCATCTCTTCAAGGCCACCCCAAGCGTTCCAGTCACATGATGCGCTCAACACAAGCATGCAATTAAAACAGAGGACAAGGAAACAGCTCCCTGCGCGGCTACAGAACGCCTTTTAGCGCCTCAAGCCCACCCGTTTCCATTATTCATCATCTCTCTCTCTCTCTCTCTCTCTACTTACAAAGTTTAGGAGCAGTTTGGAGATTAGTTTCTGTTGTTTGTGGCTGAGTTGCTGACTTGGGTGTTCTCACCTCAGGGTTCCGTGTGGGGAAAGGGAAGGACGGTGCGGTGGACGGCAGGAAAGAAAAAGCAAAGATGCGATTCTTCGGGGTGGGGACCGCTGCGGGTTGGGAGGACACAGCGGCATTGTCAACTTGCAGTGTAACTGGAACCTCAGTTTCAGATGGGGCCCTAGAGACAGGTGAAGTGTATGCCTCAGACACTACCCACACGGCTGAGGCAGCAGTTGGATCCAGAGAAATAATAGGGTCCTGGCCTAACCCCCCAGGGTCAAGGTGAGTAGGAGAGTCATACTCGAATATCTTGTCCACAAACACCCACTTGAGGCCGGCGATGCAGAGGCAGAGGCTGACTAGACAAGCCAGAATGGGGACAATGCAGATTTTCTCGGAGTTGAGACAACCTCTCAGGCGCTCGGCTTCCAGGCAGACACAGCAGGGAACTGCCAGGCCCACGAGTCCAGGGCTTCTCCCATCTTCGGTCTGGGTCTCTGGCATGTCTTCTGCTGCCGGAAGCCCGTCAAGAGATGGGTCTGCACTCAGCTGAGAAGAGGGGCTGGAGGACCTCTCGGCAGCTCCCTCGGACATGTCTGGGGAATAAATCTCCATCGGCTCACCTCCAGAAGGCCTGGCCTCTCTCATGGCCCATTACCATGCAGAACCCCCCCAACCAAATGAGACAGCATCTTGCAGGGGGAAATCGATAAGTCTTCCAAGTCCAAGGCCATTACCAAAAGCAAGAGGAGTTCAGGAGGAAGGAAGGAGGAAAGAAAAAAAGCCTCTAGCAACTACCAAATAAAAGTATACTGTAATTCGTGACTGCTGTCCCTGGGCCACTTCGGCAGTTCTTTCAAATGCTTCTCCAAACCATGCCGGCTGGTCGAGAGGGCTGGGGGCCGACACAGAAACCGAGCCGGCGGTGGGTCAATTAAGTAAACCAGTAGCCCAAACTGAAAGGCATGTTTCTCACCTCGAGCATCTGAAGCTGGTGTCTGCTTAGATGGAGAAAGCAACTGTCATGCAGGAGAAGTAAAAGCAAAAGCAGGACCAGCGGCGGCGGCGGGGGCGGCAGCAGCGGCGGCGGCAGGAGAGGCAGCAGCGACAGTAGCAACAGCATCCTGTTGTGTGAACGCGAGGGCTGAAAGCGGCTGAATCATTACAGAGCAGCAGGTGCCTGCCCTCGGAGCATCACTGCAAACAGGATCATCACAGAGGGATCCGAGGGGAAGAGTGCGGCCCCGGAGGGGCGGTGACTCCCCTCCCCGCCCTGCCTCCACCCCCACTCCCCAACCACTCCTCTTTGTCCTTCTTGAGCGCTCATTCACTTTCTTCCTCTGCGGCGCTGCCCTGCTTCATAGTCTCTTTCTCTTCCTTTCCCCTCCTCAACCAAAGACGTTCTCTCTCTCCTTTCCTCCCTCTCTCTCCCTCTCTCTCCTCCCTCCTCCCTCTATCCGCACTCCAGAGCTGCTGGCTGGTCTGAGTAAAATCAGTATATCCAGCAATGCAGGACTGCCAGTGACTTCCTATTTTATCCAATTAGAAGGAATAAAGGCCATCAAATCAAAGAGAAGCAGGCAGGCACCAGTTAAGCTCGGTCCCTGTGGCCCCCACCCCTTTTCTTCCTTTTCACTTTCTCTCTACAAAAAGCGGCCCCAGTTTTCCACCCCCACCTTGCTTGCTTTCAGTCTTGCCGGCTCTCTTTCCTTCACCCACTATTGGGTCAGAAAAAGCCAGCGATCGATGCTAGCAATCTAACAAAGCTGGGATGGGGCGGGGGATGTAGGTGGGACCTTATGGGTCGGACCTGAGGCTTGGCAAAGTCTGATATCTGATTCCTCCCTAGAGAGGTAAGCTTTTCAACAGCAATTTCTTCTTGCCTGCTGCTGAGAGATAGCATTCCTTCCCCTGCCCTCTAATAAGTTTTGTTCACCAAGAGGACTGTTATTACCTGATTTTCAACCAACACTTAGAACATTTTTTTTTTCAAACCATGGAGAGCTCTGTCTTCAGCCCTGTTCCCCAGGATCCTGGAAGACTTTGCAATACCCAGGTTGAAGTGGGGAGACTATCTATGCTGGGGGGGGGGTGCTAGGCGAGGGGAGAGGTGTTCACGTTTCCCCACTCTGGTCCCATTTAAATTTCCATTTCCTCTTCCCACCCGCAGCAGCCCTAGACTAATGTCAAGCTAATAAGAAACACTGGTAAAGAGTGCTACGAAGGGAGCAAAGGCTACCACTTCATTTTGAAATTAGCCTTCACTGTGACCCCACACTGCAGAGGTTTGAAATTCCCTGGTTGCTGTAATATACACCACATGTCCTCAGCTAGAACCACACTGCAAGGATTAAGAAGAGTTTTCCACATGACCATGCCTTCTGGGTTAAGTTTCAGTAGCTTTACCTTACAGATAGTTTCAACGCAGGATTTTTTTTTCCCCTTTTAAAACAGCAGCAATGCATTAAAAGGCCGGAAGAAATGCCGCCTCTAACAGGGAGTACAGGATTCCCTGAGCCTCCCGTGCTCGCGTGTGGGTTCACAGTGCGTGCATCTGAACCTTTAATCCCTGCTTCGCTGTGGCCACACACCCAAATGGTTGCCAAGGAACCATTTTGCTCACCTCTGTCAATAAGAGTCTTAAAAATTCTCTCTAAATCGTACTACACAACCATCCTAGGAGTCCCAGAAGCAATAAATCTAGAGCTCAAGTCCGAGAAAGTCTGCTTTAAGCACATTATATTTTGCACAGCACCATCTCCGCTGCTCTGAAATAGTTTTCAGCTTTAAGTGGGCATGGAGCCATAAAAATATTATCATTTCTTTCAAAATGAAATCGGCCCATAACTATAAATGATGTAAAGGACGTTAAATCTTAAAATGTGTTTGCAGTAACAACAACTACAAAAAGCCTGTAACGGTTTGCCTAATTGTAATTATGACTGTGACAAGCTGATGGGCAAAAATGACTTATTCTCCCCGTAACCCGCATTTCTATACCAATAACCAGTATTTTAAAATAAAACTTAAAATAAGATCTTATGCCCTTCTAGCTTTAACTATTTTATTTTTTTAAATTAATTTGTTTATTTTAGAGAGGGGAGGAGGGAGAGCACGAGCAGGGCTAGGGGCAGAGGCAGAGACTCCCAAGCAGGCTCCATACTCAGAGGGGAGTCCAATGTGGGGTTGCATCTCAGGAACCTGAGATCATGACCTGAGCTGAAACCAGGAGTCAGAAGATCAACTGGCTGAGCCAATCAGGCGCCCCATTTACTACTTGATTTTAAAGCAGTGAGGGTTTTATGGAGCACCTGGGTGGCTCAGTGGGTTAAGCCTCTGCCTTCAGCTCAGGTCATGATCTCAGGGGACTTCGGGCTCTCTGCTCGGCAGGAAGTCTGCTTCCTCCCTCTCTCTCTGCCTGCCTCTCTGCCTACTTGTGATCTCTGTCTGTCAAATAAATTAAAAAAAAAAGTATTAAAGCAGTGAGGGTTTTCTTAAAGATTCTAACAATGGTGGGGGTGCCTAGGTGGCTCAGTGGGCTAAAGCCTCTGCCTTCGGCTCAGGTCAGGATCCCTGGGCACTGAGATCGAGCCCCGCATCAGGTTCTCTGCTCAGCAGGGAACCTGCTCCCTCCTCTCTCTCTCTACCTGCCTCTCTGCCTGCTTGTGATCTCTGTCAAAGAAATAAATAAAATCTTTAAAAAAAATAAAAAATTAACATGAGCCAGAATTTGCTACCTTTTAAAAATCACATTACCACCTCGTTCATCACACAAGAAGCTACATTTATAGAGCTACACCTTTATGCTGGGCATTCTGCTAGGGTGTTAACACATCTTATTTCTTATCTTCATTAACCCTGTATAGTACATATTATCTTCAAAAAAAAAAAAAAAAAGAAAGAAAGAAAGAAAAAGAGGGGTGCCTGGGTGGCTCAGTGGGTTAAGCCTCTGCCTTTGGCTCAGGTCATGGTCTCAAGGTCCTGGGATCGAGTCCTGCATCAGGCTTGCTGCTCAGTGAGGAGCCTATTTCCCTTCCTCTCTCTGCCTGCCTCTCTACCTACTTGTGATCTCTGCTGTCAAATAAATAAATGAAATCTTCTTAAAAAAGAGAAGAAAAGAAAGAAAGAAACTCAAGCAGCTTAGGTAACATAGTCACGGTCACAAAGCTATTAAGTGCTAGGGCCAAGATCTGAACAAAAATCTGACTCATGCTATTTCCGCTGAAAAATACTGCTTTTCTTTTTAATCACAATAATGCATCTGATTCTATATTGTTTATCTATCACTTCAATGGGAGAATAAGGGAACCAGAAGGCATTAACAATGAAAAAAACTTTGTAAACAAACTTAAAGGGCCACGTTGCCAAAATAAGAGCTTTCTCAAATTTTGCCTGGTGATATCCAGAAGTTCTAAGGATCAAGCACAGGCTATTGAAATGTGACCCTATTTACAATGGAAAGTGAACGAGCTCCTCCACAGTCTCAGTTCCAGCATTTTCTCCGGAAAGTTCCCTCAGTGACCTACTTCTGTGAAACACACTGCCCTGAAATAGCTTAAAACAACAAGGGTTGGGGGCACCTGGGTGGCTCAGAGGGTTAAAGCCTCTGCCTTCGGCTCAGGTCATGATCCCAGGGTCCTGGGATCGAGCCCCGCATCAGGCTCTCTGCTCAGTGGGGAGCCTGCTTCCCCCTCCCTTTCTGCCTGCTTGTGATCTCTGTCTGTCAAATAAATAAATAAAACCTTAAAAACAAAAACAAAAACAAAAACAACAAGGGTTGTATTCTAGCTCACGAGTCTTCGGGCTGACTGGGTTCAGCTGACTGGTTCTTCTGCTCCATTTGATGTCAACTGGGGCTGCCCTCAGCCGGGGTACAACTGGGCTGAAATACTGAAGATGCCACTCACTCACATGACCAGCAGCTGATGCCGATGTCCCCTGGGAGCCCAGGGAGGGGGCACCAACCTAGCGCCTAGCCCTGTGGCTTGGGCTTCTCACAGCACAGTGGCTGGGTTCTGAGCAGAAGCATCCCAAGATGGAGGAAGCACAAGCTGCCAGTCCTCCTGCAGACTGAATCTGGAGGTTACGTGAGTTATTTCCATTGCCTCCTACTGGCGAAGCAGGACAGGGATGGGGGGAGGGGAGTAAGTCCTGATGGGGCAGTGACAAAGATTTTGCCACCATAATTCATCCACCGCAGAAGGTAAGGAAGTAAATGTTAGAAAGTCGACCTGGGACAGGAGGAGATGGGGTAATACAGAATGGGATTTGGCAGAAGAAAATGAAAATACACGTGTATTTCTGATCCACTTTCATAATATTCCAACTTCCTTCTAATCCATCTTCAATGAAGAAAAAAAATCCATCATATCCTCAAATATACTCAAATTCCTTTGCTACTTCAGGCTATTGGGTTCAGCATTTATTTTATTTATTTTATTATTAAAAGTATTTAGCACAGTTCTGGCAGATGAAAGAGGATGGTAAATGCCAGTTTGCTTTTGGCCATATCACCCAAACTTCTTTTCTCTTTTACATTTTTTTTTCTGTATTTTTGGCTCTTTCACTCTGAAAATGTTTGTCTCTGAAAAAGCTTACCCTTGCTCCTAAATTTTATGGATAAAAACATAGACTCTACTTTGTGGTGTCTAGTACCACAATGACCAGGATAATTTCATTTCTTCTTTTTTTTTTTTTTTTTTTAAGATTTATTTATTTGAGAGAAAGAGAGAGAGCACACATGAGCACAAGCTGGGGGGAGGGGCAGAGGGAGAGAATCCCAAGCAGATTCCCTGCTGAGCACAGAGCTGGACCTCGGGGCTCCATTCCATGTCCCAGGAGATCATGACCTGAGGCAAAACCAATCAAATAGGCCACCGACTGAGCCACCCAGGCCCCCCAGGATAATTCTGTTTCTAAATTATAGTCATTGGAGATGACTATGGATAAAATGTAATGATTTATGTATTTGCTAATGAATTACAAAATCACAGTTTTCACAAGAAAGCTTCATGTTCTAAAGCTAACCTTAAAAACTTACTGCTTCCCAAGGGCAAAAATGAACTATTGGGATTTCATCAAGATCAAAAGCTTTTGCACAGCAAAGGAAACAGTCAACAAAACCAAAAGACAACTGACAGAATGGGAGAAGATATTTGCAAACGACATACCAGATAAAGGGCTAGTGTCCAAAATCTATAAAGAACTTATCAAACTCAACACCCAAAGAACAAATAATCCAATCAA
>PISX010005566.1:0-106394 GCA_004024625.1 Mellivora capensis | reverse complement strand
AGACCTGAGCAGGGGAGCCTCGCCGGCGCCCCGCAGCTCCTGAGGATTCGCCGCATGGACGGACGCTGGGTCCGGGGCTGTGGGGCCGCGGGGTGGTCCGCGGACTCTAATAGGGTCGGGGACACCGCTCGCCTCGCAGCCGGGCACCCGGCCCGGCCCGGCCGCCCGCGACGCCCGGCCCCGCAGTGCTGGCTCGGACGCGCCGTCCGAGCGTCCACGGTGTCGCCGCCGGGTGGCAGCATCCGCCCGCGCGCCCAGCTCCTCCCGCCGCTCCCCACCCCCAGCGGGCCCCGCTCCTGCCGCGCCCGGGTAGGGCTCTTCGCCTCCCTCCGGTTCCCGCGCTCAGTTTCCCATTCTCACTGAACGGGATGTCTGGGGCGCAAGGAACACTTGGAGGTTGCTACGGTCGCTCCACGTCTCTCTGTGCCTCAGTTTCCCTGCCTGTGACTACTCACCAACGTTTCCACCTGGGAACCCTCCCCATCCGCCTGGCCTCCTGCGCAAAGGTTTAGGGACTTGGGAAGGGTTAAGAGGGAGTGGGGCAGGGCGTTGAGCAGGAACGCAGGGGTGCAGGTAAGTAGGTTCTGAGTTAGGCTTCCCCCCACTGGGGCTTGGCGAGGTGGGACTCAGGGTGGCTGGAAACAACTGCCCCTGCCCTGCGCCCACCACAGCGAGTCTCCCTCTCACTGGCCTTCGGGAATTAAGCGCTTCCCAGTTCCATCCACCCCCCCAGGAGAGGCAGGCTTGACGGAGTCCAGGGCTGAGAACTCGCGGAACAGCAGAGGGACCTGGCCAGGACAGCCCTTAGGAGGCTGGTCCCCGGCTCACCCCTCAGGACAGACAGAGCTCTGTTGGGACAGGGTCTGCCGCCCGGCCACCCACCTGCCCAGGGCGGTGCTGAACAGGACTGCTGGGGGTGTGCAAGGCGCGGCAGCCAGGTAGACCCGAGCTCTCGGCCCTGAGCGTGGACACTGAGCAGGACACTGCAGAGGCAGTGGGAGAGGTGAAGCGGGGACCCCCTGGGGGTGGGGACCCTCTCCCAAAGCCAAGGGGGTCCCTCAACATCCTCCTGTCCACCCCCATCATGGTGCTTAGTTCAATGGCTTCTGCAGGACGACTAGCGAGCCATCCGCCTGCATCCGTCTAGGCCTGTCTATCCCTTCCCTGTCCCCTCTGGGATAGTCTCTCTGGCAGCAGTGCTGATAGGTGGGGGTGACCCTGGGTGCTGGGGGAGGGCTCCATGGAGGTCTGCAAGGGAGCTAGCGATACTTGGGCTAAGGGTGTGGCCCAGGAGGACCCCAAGTGTATAATTGCTGGGGGGAGGGGAAGCACGCCAAGAACGCCTATGGGGGTGGGTGGTCTCTGCCTCCCCCCACCCCCACTAGAGACTGGAAGACCGCGGTCTGTACCAGACGTTCCCCCGCGCCCCACCCTCACCCCCTTGCCAGCGTAGAGGCCAGGCCCACCGCAGGTGTCTCTTCCGAGATGTACCCTCCCCTGCGCCTCTCCCCCACACCCCCCCCCCGTAACTCCGCACACCCAGTTCCCCTCCTCCTGACCCGTCCCAGGAGGCCGATCGGAAGGGAGCGGGCCTGGGGAGGGGTGTGTGTGTGGGGGGGGGGTGGATGTGTTTGTGTGTCACGGGGGAGGGAGGAGAAAAGGGAGGGGAGAGCCCGGGAGCGAGGGAGAGAGAGCGCGCGGCGAGCGGGGAGGCGGGCGGGAGGCGGATCCTCCTACCTGGGGCTCGTTCTCTCTCCCGCTCGCCGGGGCCGCGAGTCGCCTGGGGAGGCGGACAAGTGCCGACACATTGGCCGCGGCGGCGCTCGGCGAGGCGCGCACGGCCCCAGGCGGCTGCGCCCAGTGGAGGCAGCGCCCGCCCGCAGAGCTCGGGCCCGGCCCCCGCCGGCGCTCGTCGTGCCCTGCGATCTCTCAGCCCGGCTCCGAGGTCGCGGTTCCCGGCCCAGGTCACTACCCGGGGGCGCGCGGCGGCGGCGGCAGCGGCGCCCCGGGCTCACCATGGTGGCAGCGCGCGCCGAGTGCTCGCGCGTCGCCGGCCGCCCGAGCCGCAGCGCTGGCTGAGAGCGGTTCACCGAAGCCCCCTGCCCTTGCCAGTTCCCCGCCCCGCCCGCGCGTCCCTTCCGGCCGCCGCTGTCTATGGCGCAGCCCCCATCCCTGGATCATGCACAGAAACTTTCGCAAGTGGATTTTCTACGTGTTTCTCTGCTTTGGCGTCCTCTACGTGAAGCTCGGGTGAGTATCCCCGCGGGCTGGGGCCGTAGCCCCGGGTAGGGGCAGCCAGGAGGAACCGGTTCCAGAGGGTCCCGGCGGAGACCTAGGGCCTGAGGAAGTACAGGAGGCTCTTGGGGATCCGGGGCTGGCCTGCGTGTCGGACCCTCGCCCCGGCCCAGCAGAGACGCCCCCAAACCCCACGAACGGCAGGTACTCCCGAAGTGCGCCGAGTCCGGGCCGGTGGAAGGAGAGCGGGGCGCGCAGGCGTCGGCGGCCAGGCTCGCGGGTAGCGGCGAGCGTGCCCGGCGCGTACTTTCACCTGTTTGGGCTCCAGGCCCTGGGGGTGGGACGCGCCTTCCCTCCCCCGGGCTGCGCTGGGCGCGGAGCCCGGGCCGAGCGCTCGACGTCTGGAGGGCGCGCCGGGGCCAGGAGCCGGGGGCGTCGGGCGGCCGGGGAGGCCTGGGCGGGCGGGGGGCGCGCACCGGGGCCCGGGCACCTGCCCGGGCCCTCCGACCCTATCCATCACCCGGACGTGTTGAAATTGCCTTGACAACTCGTCCGGCTGGCTCGGGATGGGCCGCGCGGCGGGCCCAGCGCCTCGGGCTCGGTCCGGGGCCCGAGCCCCCGCCCGCCCTGGGCCCTGGGCCCGGCCCCCTCTCACCGCGCTCCCCCTCGCGCGGCCCGGCGGGCTGGCGGGCGCCCGGCGGGCCGCGCTCCCTGCTCGCGGCAGTAGCTGCTCCGAGTCGTATTTCCACATTCCTGAACCCGGCCGAGTCCTTACCTGTTGGGCTGCGACATCCTTTAGACAGAAGCTGTCTCGGCCCTGCTCTTGGGGGGGGGGGGCGATGTGACCGTGAAGGGGGGTGCGGTGCACCTCGCTGGTGGGGGGGCGCCCACGGCCCGGGCCCAGCCGCGCGGTGAGCCCCTACTGTCTGCCTCCGGCGGCCTCTGGCCGGTGCACAGGAGGTGAACAGGCCGTGGGGAGGCGAGATGCCGCAGCCCAGGCTGAGAGGTTAGAAGCACCACCTGAGAATCATCATCTCCGTCTATCGCCAGTCTCTTTGTCGCCCCCTCCACCATTTTATTGATGGGGAAACTGAGGCCCAGCGGGCAGGGACTGAGGCCTGGGACTGCAGAGGCAGGGCTTGAAGACCCTGCCCTAGCCTCAGTTCTGCAGGCCTGGGCTGGTGAGCCTAGGGCTGCTGGTGGCTCTGTTTACTGTTGGTCTGTGCAGGCTGTGTTCTTGGGTGTTCCATATGGAGGTGAGGGAGCTGCTCTGCGTCCGCCAGGGGCTGGAGGTTGGGAGGGAGGTACTGTGTCCCATCCCCAGCAGCCCTGCAGTGTCTCTCCCTAGAGCCCCCAAAGTCATGGGCATATTGAGGCTCTCCCTGGTCCTCAGCACTAAGGCCTTGTTTGCTCCTGGCCATCCTAGAGGTAGGTCCCCGTTTTAAGGATCAGGAAACTGAGCAAGGGAGGCCAAGTCACTTGTCCCCAAAAGTAAGAGGCAGAGCTGGGACTGGCTCTGGCCTGCACCGCTGACTCCTCCTCCTAGCACCGGCACCCATTTCTGGACAGGAATCATCCAAAAGAACAGCCCTCTACCCCCCAGCTTGTGGGAAGCACTCTAGGACCTTTCCCTCCCCACCCCAGGCAGCAAAAGGAGCTCAAGGTGGTGCCCATCCTGGGCTCCCAGGGCTGGTTGCAGAGCTCAGAGGCCTATGTGATGGACCTACTGACCTCCAGACACAAAGCAGCTTCCCTCTCCGGTCTGCAAATGGGACTGCGGCTCTGGCCATCCTGAACACGGTGGTGGCCTGTGTCTGAGTAGAGAGAGACAATCGAGGGAGACCCAGCCTGCGTGGAGGCCTCTCTGGGAGCCGGCAAGAGAGCCAGATGCTGCCTTCTGCCTCCACTCAGGGACCCCAGGGTGGGCAGCTCCTTCCCCTGCTGTGCCCCCTAAAACACATGCTCCTGGGGGCAGAGGAGAAAACCTGGGCTCCAAACACCCTGCGGAACCACGTCCGGGAAAGCTAGGGAGTCACTGGGATCCACTGAGAGGAGCGGACTCCACCTGGGTCACTACACAACCCCTGGCAGCCCACCTTGCTGGGTGGGGGGTGGGGGGGAGTGCGGCTTGCTGTTTTGCAAGCCATCTTGGCTGCACAAGGCAGGGGGAGGGGCAGTTGGGCCCAGATGTGACCCGAGGGGTTAATGACTTGGGAGTGACGTGCATCCAGGATAAGGTGTGGGCTTCACTCCTGCTCCTCACTCCTCATTGGTGGCTTTGGATGGGCGCTTTAATCTCCCAGTCTGCCTCCCTCATCCGAAAAGTGGGGTCACAGTAGCACGTCCTTCTAGTCCTTCTTGTCCTTCTTGGGGTACTGCAAAGGAATGTCCGTCCTGGGTGCCTGTGCCCTGGAGGGAGAGGTGGGGCCCCAGTAAACACCTGTGCGCACCAGCCCAGCTGCCCTCTCTGTCAATGACCTCGGTATCACCACCCTGGGGACTGCTCCAGGTGGTGGATTTTAGGGCCACAGCAGTTCCAAGCCAATGTCAGAGATGCGTGCACTGGGGGATACTCCGTGATCACGTCCCCAACCCACACCCGTGTGTGCATGTCTGTGAAGGCACACTGGGAACCTCCCCCACTTGTGCACAAGCAGCCAGCACACAGATGTGGAGCCCCTGGGGGAAGCTTCCAGACCAGCAAGGAGGGAGAACTGGGGCCTCAACCACACCTTTGGGGATCAGGGCCCCAAGAGGAGGTTTGCCTCGGGCTTTGAGCAATTTTAAAACAAATGGCTTTGGGGAGTCACGGTTCCTCACTTTTGGACTGAACAGCCTCCAGCCCTCGGGGAGGCCAAGACAGGGCAGGGACAAGCCATTGGAATCCAGGCTCTCTCTGCCCACTGGAAGTGGGGCAGGGGGACCAGCCCTGCTCCATTCCTGCCCTGGGAGAGGCAGAGGGGTCCGGAGGGATGAAGGTGAAGGGGGCAGCCCCTGCTTCTGGATGCTGGGCATGAATCTCCAGGCCAGGTCTAGAAGGTGGGAAATGCCCCATCCCTGGACCACTGGCCATATCCGCACAGACCTCTCGTCATCATCCCTGCCTTGTGCTTCACCCCCGCGGACAGGGTCTGCACTGTCTCAGGAAGATCATCCATGTATAGCTAGGCTTGGCACACAGCAGGAGGTGGGACTCAAAACCTCAAAATAAGAAGTGGGTTTCTGGCTGTGTTTAGGAAGTGGGTCCTTGTGAATCTGCTCCTCCCTACACCTACCCCAACCGACCCAACAAAGGAGAACAAAAGAAGGGAGAGGGGGATGCCAAATTTGGGGGTCTCCGTGAACCAATTAGGGGTGCCCTTTCACTGCCTCTCCAAAGAGGCGCTGAGGCAGAACCCTATGGAGACACCAATGCGCATGTGCACAGGTGAGCCCTGCCCGGCCGGGCCTGGTAGGCTGGGGTGAGCGTGTGCGACTTGCAGCCTGCCTAACCAAACCCAGGGGCGCACGCGGGCGAAGGTGCAGCACCCGCAGTGCGTCTGTGCGCACACACCTGCGCCCTCACAGACGCGCCTACGCTCCCGCGGGCACACGCAGGCACATGCAGGCACATGCATGCGGACGCCAGAACAGACTGCAGAGCACAGCCCCCCCAAGAGGAGCGCACGCCCCCGCGCAGTTACGCCGAGGTGCCTCCCCCCCAGGTGCACCTTCCAGAGCAGGCCGAGCTGTGTGGTTCGCTGAAGCTGGGCGGGGAGGTGGGGGGATACGGGCCAAGGCAGTTTGGGCAAGCCCTGGGGGCGGCTCCTGTCGCACGCTCCGGTCAGCCTCCCCTTTAAAAAACCCGCCCGCAGAGGAGGCGGATGTAGGGGCGGCCCGTCCAATGGCAGCTGCGCGCCTCGAGAGACTTGGAGACTTGAGCCAGAGCGAGCGACAGAGCCGGTTCCGACCGATCGACGGACGGAGGGCTAGACAGCCACCGAGTCGCACCCGCTGTCCGTCCCCTCGCTCCGCGCTCCAGCCCCAGCACCCGCCGCGGCCCCAGCCCCAGCCCCAGCCCCAGCGCGATGCTCGGCCCTGGCGGCGGGGCACGGACGAATCCTGCGCTGGGGCCGGCGCGCCGGGGTCCCTAGCGTCTGGCGTCGTCACCCCACCTCGGGGAGGGCCGCGGAGACCCCGGCCTCAGCTGGCCCCGGCGCCCTGCCCCCCCGGGCCCGCCAAGCCCTTCCAGGAGCTCCGGCCCACCATGCTCCTGCTGTCGCCGCGCGGCGCGCTCCTCTCCGTGTACTGCCCGCAGATCTTTCTCATCCTGTCCAGCGGCAGCTACCTGTGAGTGCCGCGGGCCGCACGCGGGGTAGGGCGGAGGGTGGAGGAAGCCCTCTCCTCGGCCTCCGGCGCAGGAGCCGGGCGGGTAGGAAACTCGGCAGTGGAGTCCCTGGGCGGGGCACCGGGTGCCCGACGCGCTCGGGAGGCTGGGACTTTGGGTCTCTTCGTCTGCCTAAAGCGCCGAGGGGGAGGACTTGGGGGCGGCTGCAGCAGTGAGAAGTTACGGCTTTGGGGTCAGAGAGAACGTGGCTCGCCAGAGGCCCTTCTGCCCGGGTGGACCAGACTGCGCGCACCGAGCGCGACAGCGGGAGGTCGCGCGGCGGCGCGGGGATTCCCTGCGCTGTCCCGCCGGAGTCCCGGACCAGCGGGATTCCCTTCCCTTTATAAATTCGCGGGGTCGGCCCGCCTGGGCCGCCCTCGAGAGAGAGCCGCACGCACACACCCGCCCCACCGCGTACACACTGGCGCACACGTGCACTCTTCGCCCCACCAGAGAGCTCCCGAGCTGTCCTTGGTGGTGGCTGCGGCTTCTCGCGCCTTCCCGCGGCGCTGAGCCGCCCGACCCAGCCACTGCCCACTCCTCACCTGGCGGCGAGGGGGACGCGCGCAGCGAGCGTGCGGTCGGCCGAAGTGCGTCCGGGTGTCCCGGCCAAGGCAGCGCGCGGAGCGTGGGCGCGCGTGTGCGTCGGGACGGGCAGCGCCCGCCGGGCTCCGGCAAGCTCCAGGCAGGGCCCGACCGGGCCCAGGGAGCCGAGGGGGCGCGTCGGCGCAGCAGTGGCTTCGCCCGATTCCTAATGGGACGCATATGCTCTGGCCTCCGATTTAAAAAGAAGTTTGATTTATGGAACCGCCGTTTGGGGGAATTTAAGCTGGATGCTACTGATTAAACCTCAGAGCAAGCTCTCCCTGCCCTCCCCTCCTCCCCCCTCCTCCCCTCCTTTACACGCGGGCCACGTCCGGGGTCGCCTAACGCGGCCAGAGGGGGCAGGCGCTGCCTTCCCGCTCCCCGCGCCACCCCCACCTCCCGCGCGGCCGCAGGCCTAATAAATCGCCGTGCCCCCGCCCCCTTTTAATAGAGGCGCAGCCAATTTCTCCTCCAACTCCTAGGAAATTACTATCCTACCAGTTTTCCTTCTATAAATAGTCGTGCATCTTGAAACAAAAGTTCGCAACCGCAGCCAGATGCTGCGAGGCCCGCGGTTTCCCGGGCTGTGGGACATAATTACAAGGTCCGGGCGCAGAGAGTGCTCCAGGCCCGGCGGGCAGCCCGGCTGCAGAGGGATCGCCTGGGGAAGGTGGGAGGGGGGAGGACAGGCGGCCCCAGGCAGGGAGAGGGGCCGGATTGGGACCGACTGATCTTTGGGGAAATCAGACTAGGAAAGCTCCAGACCAGAGAGTCCTGCTTCTGGCATCCCTCCTGGGAAATGGATCAAGCAAGGGGGGCTTGGAATCCCAGCCTTCAGTTCTCAGAGGTCAGAGGTGGAAAGCCTCCCCCTCCCATCTCAATCTTAAGCTAGACAATCAGCAGCTACTAGGCCTAAAGAAATCATTTTTGGAGCCAGCTGGCGGCGGTTTGGCATTAATGGGGAGGTGTTCAGGGGTAGGAAACCAGGAGAACTCCGGGGCTTGTCTAGAGTAGGGGTATGAGAGGAGGAGCTGGGCGAGGGGCTCAGGAGCTGCAGAGAACGGCAGCCAGGCAGCGGTGAGGGGCTCTGGGGCAGGTGGTGGGCAGTGTGTGCGCGTGGACCCCAAGGTTTCCTTCCGGGTCGGCTCCCCCCGTCCAGGGCTGCAGCGATTACCATCTGTGCCCACATGGGCTGGCTCCCTGCTTGTTCATTGCCAGCTTTGTTGGGAGAAATTCTCCAAAGGAGACGGTTTTTCAAATGTTCCTGGGCCAGTGCTGGGTTCCAGGGTAGGGGATTGGGGGCAGCAAAGCATACCCTGCTCCCCGCCTTGCCTTTGGTGACCCCTGCTCAGCACCAGCCTAACCTGACCTTCAGCCCCCCACGGGGGGGAAGCCCTGATGCCAGGCTTTCCTGAGTGGAGATTCAGTTCGCTGTTCCCAGGAGCCAGACGGGAGCTCAGGGGTTTCGCCTGCCCCATTTGGTGGGCACTGGGCTGGCCTGGAGGAGGCCACAGGTGGGAGCAGGGTCCCCGGGATACAGATGACAGTGAGAATGGTGGGCAGACCCTGGTGGGTGGCTCTGTGCTGGTGCCCAGATGCCGTTGAGGGGGCCCGTGCAAAAGGGCTTTGAGAACCGTTGGGGGTCAACAGTAACCCCACCTCACTACCGGCGGGAATACTTAGGAAGGTTGGCCCTTCCTGGGGCCTGAGGATGCCAGGGGCAGGAAGTTTCCTTCCTGCTCTGGGCGGAGGTTTCCTTCTGCTCCAGAGAACTTTCCAGAAGGCATCCCACTGCTGGGATCACAGACACTGGTGGACAATTGATCCTGCCCTTTTCATCTGGGCTGCTCTCCCAGCTCCCTGTCTTGGGCTGTGGTCCGTGCATAGTGAATCCCAGATGCATGCCTGGGCCCCTGCCACTGATTGGGTCGGACGGGTGTGCTGGCCTGGAAGGGCCCTGAGCCCCCGCCTGATGCTGAGCTTGGCTGGCCCTTGCGAGGCAGCTCCAGCCAGCCTTACCCTTCTCTGTGCTACTGTTGTCAGCATAGAAGCTTCTGGGGCCAGTGGGGAGGGTGGGGTGGATCAGTGAGGGCCTCAGGGAGGGCAGGTGGGGGACCACAGGCCCAGAAGAGGGCTGTGGTGCTGGTCAGCTGGGCTGGGGGCCTTGTGCCAGGACCAGGCTGGCCTCCTGTCCTGGGCAGGTCCCTTCCGTTCTTGGCCTCCCCCTCGCAGATGTGGAGGCTACAGTGATCCCCCCAGGTCTTCCGGTAGGAGCCTCTCATGGTGTCCGCCCGCTCTGGGGAGCTGAATGAGTCATGGGTGACGGGGCGGTTACTCACCGACCACCTGGCTGTGGGGGGTGGTGGGGGGCGCTCACCACGGCCCTGCCAAGGCTGGGCCTCTTCCCGGCTCGGCCACTGTGGCTTTGTTGGTGGTGCCAACCGCAGGCCCAGAAACGCTGTGGGCATGACCCCGGGCGGCGGGCGTTGCTGAATCAGGCCCCCTGCCCAGGCAGCGAAGCCTGTGTGGCCCCAGAGCCGGGCTGCCCAGCTTAGTGTGCATCGGTTTCCCCCTGGGAGGAGCAGCTCCCAGCCTGCATCTGTCCAGGTGTGGGAGGTGCTCTGCTGTGTGGCCTCGGGCAGGTCCAGGGGCTTCTCTGGGCCGCGGTCTCCTCATCGATGGCTGGGAAGTGGAGATACTTCCTCTCCTCCTGCGCACGTGGGGCCCGCAAGCCACCTGGACTCCAAGGCACATGTGGCTCTGTGCGGTAGTGGGCACGGCCGGTGAGCGCCAGGAACTTCCGGGGACCCCTGTCCTGGGCTGCAGGAGTGGAGATTCTCCCTCACAAAATGCTCCTGGAGCCCCAACAATCAAAGGGGGGATGGTGCGCTCTGGGGATGACTTCTTTTGACCCTGTGCGTGTGGGAGCATGCACTTGAGTGCAGAGGAAGGGCCTGGAGGAGAAGGTGGTCCTCCTGGGCTTGCTCCAGGCCCCTCTGTGCCCTGCAGCTGCCCTGAGGCCCCATGGCAGGGAAAGGCTCATTTTCTGACCTAGTTTCTCTTGAGTCCTCCCTGCTCCGGGTTCCCATCCCTGCTCCTCCCCTTGCTGCCTGGGTGCATTCTGGAACTCGGCTTTGCCCTGGAGCTGCCAGGACTAGGGGGACTGAAAATTCTGGAGTAGCCGTGAGGACTCGGTGAGCAAATGCAGAGATGTGGCCCGAAGGGGGCTTGGTATATAGTAAGTGCTCAGGAGATGGGGTCACTCTCAGCAGTTAGGTGCAGGGAGGCTGGCCACCTGGCATGCTGAGGGAGGCCTGGCGTCGGTAATTGTTCAGGGAAGAGTGTTGAACTCTCTGGGGGTGATCTCAGAGGGCTTCCTGGAGGAAGTGGCATGTTGATGAGCAGAGAGACCCTCTTGAGGTCATAACCGCCCTCCTGGCTCTGGAACCAGTTCTGCCACTGCCTCTGAGAAGAAATTTGCCCTGTGGTGGTCCAGCAGAGAAGTGCGTCCCCAGGTCCCCGTGGCCTCCTGGGGTGATCCGGGCAGGTACGGGGTGCTCTGCAGGGAGGGGACCACCGTGAAGGGAGGAGACTTCTGAGGCCCTGACTACACAGTGTTTTCATGCTTGGGTCCTCTAGGGACGCTGTGGGTGCTGACACGTCACACACCATGTTCCCCAGAGCCTCAGGCTGGCCTTGGGGGGGGGCCCCGCATAGCCTATGGGGAACCCAGAACTCCTCCTGGGGGTTTGGGCCAAGGCTCTGTCGTGTTGTCAGGCTAGCCTGGGCGGCACCCCATGGGTGGTGGCAGCGGGGGAATGGGATGGGGTGGGGTGGAGGTCTTGGTTTAGAGACGTAGAGACCCAGACCCCCCGGCAGCTCAGGTCTGGGGGTACCCAGAACAGGGCTCTTTTCTGTGCAGCCCATGGCCAGTCACTTAACCTCTGGAGGCCTCCCCCTGCCTGGGGCAGATGGAGGGACTTCAGCTAGTTGCCACGGAGCTTCCATTTTGCATGGCCCTGGGTCCGGCTCAGATAGGGTTTAGCCCCCCCAACACCCCCCACCCTCTGACTCCCCCAGCAAGGGACAAGGGGCCGGGAGCTCTCTCTTGTCAGATGAAACCTCGACCCAGGGCTCCCTCAGCCTGATGAAAGGGTCATTGTGTGGTGCGGGCCGCCCGCTGGCCAAGGACAAAACCTCCATTTGTCCTCCTTCCCTGGCGCGGGGCTGGGGCCTCCCCTTGGGCTGGCTAACGGGGTGGGGGTGGGCACAGGTGCGCTCTGTCCTCCCTTTCTCCATCTTTCCTGTCTCCATCACAGAGCTGCTCAGCCTGCTCGGGCGCCCTCCCAGTCCTGCCCTCAACGCAGGTGTCCTCAGCCTCCGAGTGGTGGGCGAGAGCCCCAGGCCTGGGCCACTGGGCCAGCCTGTGGTTGGCAGGGGAGCAGTGAGCTCTCCAGCCCTGGAGGCATACAAGCCCATACAGGACTAAGGGCCCGGGATGCTGGGCAAGGGCTCTGCCTGGGAGGAAGCCAGCGCTCAAAGGTCCTCTGTGCAAGGCAGCCACGGGCTGTGGTTGGCCCGCTCTGTGATGGAGGATACGGAGGCCCCAGGAAGGTCATCCCACAGCCTCCCGCCAGAGCAGGTAGCTTCTGAGCACGGATGATGCCATGAAGCCCTCAGTCGGAGGATGTGAGTGCAGCACACTAGAACTGTGCAGCCCAGGTGGCCGTCCTCCTACAGACCCCAAAGCCAGCGAGGTGCCCAGTCCAGGATGGGGAGGACACCAGCCTCACCGGCAAGCAGCCCCCCAGGTGTCTGCCACGGTCCAGAAGGGCCCAAGTCAGCATCCCCTCGCAGTCCCATCCCGATAAGACTGGGGCCGCCAGCCCTTTTCAGACCTCAGTCCCCGCAGGGCCACCCCTGTTCCAGACCCTGCTCCGCGGCCTCCCAGACCAGAGGTGCTCCTTGTGCAGGAGTCTGGGCACGTGCCCGGCGGGAGCCGAGAACGAGCAGGGCCCCAGAAGGAAGGAGCCTTGGGACAAGGGTAGGCGGTGTCTCAGCTTGCCCCCACCCAAAGCAGGCCTTGGGCCTGCGGGGGTGTGAGGGGTCCAAAGCTGAGACTTAGGCCCTCACTGTCCCAAGTGGCAAAGAGACGAAAAGCCCTTTTGAATGGGAGTTCGTCCAGAAGGAATTGCCTGCCCACCAGACAGACCCCTGACCCGGGGAGTGGGGAGGGGGCCCAGGGCCCGGAGGGGGGAGGGGGCCCGCGTTCCACTTCTGGAAGACTCGTGTCTCCTGGAGAGGCCTTCTGTCATGGGGCTGATGGGTGCCCACCAGCTGGGCTCTGCTCTGACTTTGTTTCCCCCTGGCTGCCAGAAGAGGGGCACCCACGTGGGGGGTGGCAAGGTGAGGAGCATGGGGGGCAGAGCACCGGGGACTCCTGAGGTCACGCTCAAGGTGGTGGAGCTCATACTGGGGCCTGGGCCCATCTGCCTTCTCATCCGCTGTCTGTGCGAGAGACCGGCCCCACCTGTTCCTTACAGCTGCCCAGTGACCGGGAGTCACGAGGCTCTGGTCGAGGGCTCACTCTGTCTCTCTGTCTCTCTCTCTCTGTCTCTCTCTTCCCCGCCCCCACCTCCACACCTTTAGACTTGGAACCAGAGGGACACCTGGCTCTCCAGGTGTGTGAGGGGACCAAGAGGCCCTCAGATTTCTGCTCCTGGGTCCCTCCCTGCCTTGGGCCCCAACCCAAGGGGCTCCGAGACTGGTTTGAGCAGGGAGAGAGGAGGTGGTCCAGACTGGCCAGCTCCTGACCTTCAAACTGGGGCCAGCAGGTACATAGTTGCCACGTACCATGGACTTGGGGCAAGCCTCCCCTTTTCTGGCTGGGGCTGTCCCTGTGGGTGGTGGGTCTCGGTGCCTCAGCGCCCATCCCCGCCTCCTCTTCCCACCAGGCCTGGTCACTACTCAGGGCTTGCCCTTCTTAGCGACAGCAGCCCCGAGCCGGGCAAATGAAGCTGGGTGGCCGTGTGTAGGGCTGTAACTGGGAAGGTCCCCTCCTTCCCCATCATGTGTGCAAAGGCCCGTGGGGTCCTAGAGAGCAGGAGCCCCCAATCCATCTGCAGGGAGGGTGGATCCCGGGAGACCTCCGACTGACCTGGGCCCTAAAGAGTGTGCTGGGGACAGTGGAGTTCTTGGCCGAGGGACAGCCGTGGGGCGGGGAGGGGGCACAGGGAGTGGGCATCAGCCCATCAGAGTTGGTTGGGGCTGTGGGAGGTGAGGTTAGAGTGGCGGAGGGCAGCCCCAGACCTGGGGAGCCCCGGGGTGAGTGTCAAGCAGGATAGGGATGGGCAGCTTCACCCCGAGCTAAGGAAGGCTCCTGGGTGTGAGTGCGCTGAGAGGGGACATGGGGAGGGGAGGAGGCTGCCCCCGCCACATCAGGATGGGGACGGGTTTCCCCAGGCAGGGCCCCCAGGGTGGATGGGGGCTGGCTGAGTGGGGCATTTGGGGCGCTGTGAGCACACTTGGAAGCCGGGCCAGTGATAGTAGCTGCAAGTAGACCACTGTGCCCTGCCCCCCACCCCCCGCCAGTGCAGCTCGAAGTTCATGCTGAGTTAGGGCCCAGTCAACCCCCTCTTGGACGGTCAGATGGCTGCTTCTGCGTCTGGGTCCCAGCGAGGCCCATCCGCCTGGTCAGGACCCACTTGCCCAGGGGATGGCCCCTGGTGTGTGGGCCCCCCGTGTGTGTGGGTGGCCGCAGGGGTGGTCTGGGGGGCTGGGTGCCTTTCTGGCTCCTTGACTTAGGTCTCCTCGGGGTGGGGTGACTTCTCTGCTGGCAGGGAGTACTGGGAATTTCTAGGTGCTGCTGGCATGCCTCCCTCTCGGAGGAGCCCACGTCTGTCCTGGGGACCATCCACCTGTGTCAGGAGCCACAAGGCCAGGAGTGCATTTGCTGGGGACGTCTTCCTTGTTGTCCAGGTCTGCCATCTCCTGCCCACCCCCCACCCCCACCCGGAGACCAGGGCCACAGGTCGTTTGTCAGTCCCTTCTAGAGGGGAGGGAGAGCCCAGGGTTGCAGGCAAGTCTGAGTGTAAGCCCAGAGCGACCCCTGGCTCCCTCTCACTGCCTTTCTTCCAGAGGTGGAAATTCCTGCAGGGGGAGGAGGAGGAGAAGAGGGAAGGTTGAGGGGAAACAGGTCCTTAGGGCCTGGGGCAGAGAGCCCAGAAGTGGAGAGAAAAGCTGCAGGGCTGGGTCCCGCTCTTGGCACTGATATAAAATCCCTGCCAGGTGTCTGTGTGGCCTTGGATGAGAGCTGGAAGCTGGTTGCGGAAGGCAGGGGTGGTGCTCAGGACTCCGGGCCACTCATGGCATGGGGTGGGAGGGGGGTTGCTGAGCCCGGGGAGGGGTTCTGAAGGTGCAAGCCCCGTCATGTGGGTCATCACAGCCGCCTGATGAGGGGGCAGTGGACTACTCCTGGGGGGGGAGTGAGCAAGCTGTGCCGTAAAGCATCCAAGCCAAGGCAGTGGGCAGGGGTTCCCCGATGGTCCAGAAATCCTCAGGGAGCAGCAGGGTGCTTAAAAAGTGAGGTGAGTGCTGAAGGAGCCTTGCCCGGGGTGCTCTGGCCCAGAGGAACCACCAGGTTTGGTGAGAGCAGGGGTCAGGGCCATAGAACTGGGGAGAGCCTGGTGGGGCTGGGCTCTGCTCTGAGGGGGTCCTGTGGCCCAGGCAGGCCCCCACCTTCAACTGTTCCCAGAAGGCCCCCGCCCCCCAGGATGCCGCCTGAGGCCGGTCTCAGGACCAGAAGCTCAGCCCTGCCCTGCATTCTGCACAGAGGTGACAGCCCAGTGTCCCTGCCTACAGGGACAAAGGCCCCTGAACCCACTGCTCAGACCATGTCCAGACTAGCCCAGAAGGCTGAGGTGCTGGCCAACCCATCAGGCGCCCAGACTCTTGGCCTGGCCCTGGGCCAGACCGCCCTGCCAGCTTCCTCCCACCTATTCCCTTCACCTGTCTGTCCCTCCATCAGTCCTGTGGTTTCAGGTTGACCTCCTGGTCTCCCAGGCCTGCAGGGTGCCCCGGTGTCTGACAGAGCTGGGGCACTGGGGCCTAGGCTAAGACCAAGGCTAGGGACCCTGCTCAGGTCTCAGCTCACTATGAGGCCTCAGCTGCCATGAGCCTCGAAGTTTCAGTGTCCCCCACTTCCCCACCCCCCATACCACGGGAATTGAGGAGAAAGGTCAGGGGTGAAGCCTGGGAAGGTCCAGAATATAGCAGAAAGTGCAGGAAGTAGGTCCATGGCCTGAACCTCAGCCCCTGGCAGCCTCCTCTGGAGGCCGGCTTAGGTGTGACCACGCGGGGACAGAGGACAGAGGGCAGACCAGTGACAGGCTTCTCGGAGGAAGAGGCATCAAACTGGGCCTGGAATCTTGCGCGACTGCTGGAGGGGTTTGGGTGCCTCTCGCCTTGCTGGTCAGTGTGGCCTGAACCCTGGAGGGTCATGATGGGTCCTGGATGCCCAACAGAGGTCTGGAAGTTTCTGAGGTCAGAGGTCAATGACCCGGGGTTTTGTGGTCACAGTGAGGGGACGAGGTTCTGATTTCACTGACTTAACAGATGTGGGGGCTGGATGGACCCTCTGGGCCCGGGGCCTCCTCATCTGTGGCTCCCCGTGCCCCTGGTTGTGCTTGCCCCCCTCTAGCAGCCTCAGCCCTACCCGAGACCCCTGTCCACTGCCTGCTTCCTCCCAGGATTGCCTGGTTCCCCTCCAGGGTGGGGTCCCAGAATGCCAGGCCAGGAATGCCAGCTATGTGGGGAGGGCGGGCGGGCAAGCGCCCGCGGGGGGCGCGAGGGAGCAGCCGGACGCTGTGCTCTCTTCCCCGGGAACACCGCGGGCAGTGAGCTGAGCCGGGCAGTGGGCTGGAAAGATTGCAGCAGGCAGGACCCATGGTGGAGGGAGCCAGGCTGCAGGAGCCTCACCTGCGAGCTGGGGCTGTTCTCCCCATTGGACAGATGGGCAAGCTGAGGCCAGTGAGAGTCAGTGGCCGAGCAGACCTTGAGCACAGGACCCCAAGCCCCGAGAACCTGCCCTAGGATACAGCCACAGGTATCGCTTCAGTCCCTCACACAGATGAGAAACTGAGGCCTGGGCAGGGAAGGGAGGGCTAGAGGGATGGCTCATTTCCCAGCTGGGCCCCTTCCTGCCTCCATCCTCTCTGCACCTCTGCTGGGGCAGCCCCTGGCCACCGCCCATGCAGCTCCCTCTGTGTGTTCTCTGCCAGCCCCGTTCCTCCTCTGTAAGTTTAGGCCGGCAAGACCCACCCTGAGGAGCTGCGGGGGGAGGGAGGCAGGGAGGGTGGGGGGTGCCACCCAGGAAGGGTGGTCATTTCGGTAGGTCCCTCCCTCCAGGGCATCCCCCCCTCCCCCAAGTTCTCTCCCTCCAGGCCAGTAGAGGGAGAAGCCATTGGCTGAAACAGGGCTGATCATCCCTATTTCCCGATGGGAAGACTGAGGCTCAGAACAGACCTTCAGGGAGGCCTTCCCGAGGTCTGGGGCTGTCCCCAAGGCCCATGCTGCCCACTGAACAGGGCCAAGAGTCCCAGCAGGGGAAGGAGATGAGCAGACTTGAGGAACTCCAGGAGGACAGGTGGGCTGAGTGCCCCCGGGCCTTTGCAGTAGCTGTGTCCAGCTCTGCCCCAGCTGTTCCATGTCATCCTGTTCCACCCCACAGAGGAGGGCTGTGGGGACCCCCTAGGCTCCAAGCTCTGGTACTGTGATGGTGGCTTGGGGGTTCTGCAGAGTGACCCCAGACCAGGAAGACATTCTTATCCCCATTTGACAGGCAGGAGCACTGAGGCCACCACCAGCTGTGGCCCCCCAGGACTGCTGCTGGCTCTGGAGCTCGGGAAAGAGCCTTTTACCACCTGCCCGTGGCTGGGAAGTTCTGGGCTGACCCCTGTCCACCTGATGGAGACAATGGGGGGGACATGGGGTGGGTGGGCGTGGGGGCCAGCTTCCATCTTCCCAGGTATTTGCGGAGTTACTTCCTGGACAAGTGGACCCAGGCCCGCCTCCCTGGCTGATCGCAGATAATTAGAACATTCTTCAAATATTTTGCCGGAGGATGCCCGAGAAGGAAGAATTAGAAAGCGCCGCGGGCCAGGAGCGTGGGCTGCAGGAGCTCTGGGCAGCTGGGCAGCCGGGACCAGGACCGAGGATGGGGCCTCAGAGGGAGACAGGGGATCCGGCCCAGGCCTGACCAGCCTGTCCCCACCCCCCAGGGAGCTGGGGCTGGGTTGGGCATTCAAGTCCAAGGCTAGCTCAGGGCTGGGGTGGGTGCTGGGCTGCGTTGGGGATTCCTGCCCTGGGGAACTCACAGCTTGTGGGGGTGGATAAGCCTTACCTTGAAGGGCTTTAGGAAAGGCCTGAGGGGGTCAAGCACAGAGTCCTGGCTCCCTGGGGGGCAGGTGGGCGAAAGGTCTCTGGGAGGAAGGGCTCTGCCATGGGGAGGTCAGTGGGTCTGGGAGGAGAGCAAAGGCGTGGGGGTGGAGTGATGTAGGAGGAGCGATAAGGGGGTGCCTGGGGCTGACCTCATGGGTGGCCCCTGCAGCCCTGATGGCTCAGGGAGGGTGGGGGCCTGGCTCGGGCTCCAGGCCTGCCGTCCTGCTCTGTGGGGCAGGGAGGTGGGTGGCCCAGAGGGCAGAGGGGGCATGGGGAAGCCCTTTCACATCACTGCCAACCTTCCTAGAAGTGGTACTCACCCCCTGAGCAGGGGGAGGGGGACCCAGGGAGGGACAGCTATCCCCTGGTGACCCCCTCTGGTTCCTGTGGCTTGTGGGGGAGGGGTCAGGGCTGTTGAGGTCCAGCAGCTCCATCATGAGGTCTGAGTTCTGGGAAGCGCTTGGATACTGCGTCTCCCCCATGGAGGGCTGCTCCGGTCCTAGCTTAGGGAACATTCCCAGGATTCTGCGGGAGCTGCCCCAGCTCAGAAGCCTGGGAGTGGGGTGGGGGAGCTGCATTATGGCTGGTGCTCTGTCCAAAGAGTGGGTGTGGAAGAGGAGCTCAGGCCGGGCTGGGTAGGGGTCCCTGCTGTTGGTGGGGGGCCCTCCCCCTCTACCGGGGCATCTCTATCCTGAGCTGTGGTTTGTGGGGTCGGTTGCTGGGGAATTTGTAAGGGAAACAGGATACTGAGGTGGGGGTGCCTGGGTCCCGTGGCCTTCTCAGGATGCATGGCCACATCAGTGCCCATCATCTTAGGGCCCTGCGCACAGATCAGAAGGCGCGAAGCTTCCTCGGGATCCGAGAGGCTGGTCGGCCACGTGGTCCTGTTTCTCTCTGGCTCTTCAAATAAAAAAGGCACAGCTTGTTCTGTCCCTGGTAATACCAATGGATCAAAGCCCTCTCAAGGGCTACTTTGGGGCAGCCTTATCCCCACAGGCCTGGACCCACTCTGCCCACCTCCCGCCACTTGACGCGCTAGGCCTTCACGTGGAAGGCTGATGTTTTCTCGGTCATATGTAGATTGGGAATAAAAGCTAATTTTTTAATTAACCTGTAGCGGTCTAAGTGAAAACGCGAGTATGCCATGAGTCCCCCTAGCCGCCTGCCCACCCAGCCTGCACCACCCCCCACCCCACCCCACTAAGGATGTCTCAGCTGCCTCTTGCTCCCTGTGCAAGCTGGGGGTGGCTGTCCCCAGCAGGAGCCCCCTCAGCAGGTGTGAACGCTTCCATTCACGCATTCCACTCATTCCCTCTGCCCTCTTTCATTCACTCGCTCCGTGATGACCACTGAGGGTCTGTGCCAGGCACAGTGCCCAGTGCGGGAATGAGACCTCTGACATCCCGGGACCAGCAGCAGGGCGGGGGACCGGCCTCTTTGGAGAGTTCATGACTCAGCCCCCGGCACGGATTGGGGTCCTTCTTCAGGAGTCACTTGGTGAAGGCTCCTAGAGCAGGCTGGCCCCCGTGCAGCCTCCTGCCACCCCCCCCCCCCCCGGGGACCAGTGCGGGAGGATGGCTCTCCAGACGAACAAGCGAGCAGCCACCCACTATCCTTGCGGGTCAGGGACAGGGGTGAGGAGGCAAGGGCCAGTCTGGGGGCATGAAGTGTGGGTCCCAAACCCTATTCCCTACTCCCCCTCCCTGAGCTACTCAGCAGGTGGATGGCTGGGTCTTTCTGGACCTCTGGTTTCTGTTCTGAGGGAGTAACATAATAATAATAATAATAATAAATACCTTCCCACTGAGGGACGCTCTTAGCCCAGTCTCTAATGCCCGGGATGTGTCCTCTCTGCCCCGAGACACTAACTCTGAACAGCATGAGGCATTTAGGTTAGACTCTTGGCTCCTGGGGCAGGATTTGGAAGGTCGTGACCTCCCGAGTGAACCAGGGGTGTCCTATGTGGAGACAGGGGAGGGCAGTGTGGCTCTAGTCCTCAGCGGAGGGGGGACACTGGCTCCCCCATCCTTCTCCTCTCTGGGCCTTGGGGTCCCTGAGTGTGAGGTGGCCCAGATATTGTTCCCCAAGGAAGTCAGTGGAGGGGGGCTGCCCCAAGGAGCCCCCCAGCCTTGACCTTGGCCAGAGTGGGGCTTGACCTAGATGGGGTCTCAACGGGATTTGGGCTGCACTCAGGCTGGCCCAGCCCACAGCAGCCTCCACAGCACGCTGAGGGAGACGTTAGCAGCCCCCCCAGCCCGTGGCCACCGGCACACACACACAAGGCACAAGGGCGTGATCGTCACCGTGTTCCTGCTGTATTTCTCAAGTGTACTTTCTTTATTATATAAGAATTTTGTAAGAAAACGTGAGTTTGTATTCTGATTTTGCCGGCCCTGAGAAGTTTTGTATTGCAATATTTGGCTTTTCTGTTGAGATGTAACTTACATAAAGTACAGAAATCTCGAATGGACAGCCTGATGCGTTTTTGCATGTGTGGGCACGCACGGAAATGATTTCTCAGCTTGGGCTAGAGAACAGTCTGGAACCCAGCGGGCTCCCCCGGGCCCCCTCCCGGTCTGTGCCGCCGAGCTAAGGGTAGCTTTTGACTTCTGGAGCATTTATGTTCTCCTGTCCCGCTCTTCCACTCGGCAGTGGGGCCGGGGGGGTGGGGGTGTCGTCACGCATGTTGTCACACGCGTAAGCTCTTTGCCCTTCATCACTGCCGTTGCTTCCCGCCGCGCGAAGATGCCAGCTGCGGTCCTCCTGCGGACGGACACCTGAGTGGTGGTTCCCAGCGCGTGCTGGAGACACCTGTGCGCGCTCTTGGTGAACGTGAGCACTTGTTTCCCTGGGGTGTCTAGACCCCGGACTGCATCTGGTCCAGGAATGAGCACAATCATGGTGCGTGCGGCGACGGGTATTGCCGGTGTACACACTGGTCCTCGCGATGAACACAGCTGGTCCCTGATCCCCACAGGGACTGGATCCTGGGGGCTCAGTGAGTGGAGGTCAGTGACGGGCCCCCAGGGAGGGTTAATAATGGCCAAGCTTGATGACGTCTCCTCGCTGGCCGGCATCGTGGACCCCGCCCAGCAGCCCTATCAGGATTCCCACTTTGCAGATGTGGAAGCCGAGGCACAGGAAGGTTAAGAAACTTACCTAAGGTCTCACAGCCTGGGAGAGGCAGAGCCAGGGTTCCATCCAAGGTGGCCGGCACCAGTGCTCACGTTCCCAGCCTCTGCCCCACAGGCCTGCCCGGTGGGTGACCTGGTACCTGGCTAATGTCATGGCAAGTGTCCCACCCTCTTGGCCTCTTCTGTACCACCTGTCACCTGGTCATGTTTATCTCGCCCCTCACCCCCCGAGACCCCCTAGTCCTAGAGGCAGCCCTGGCCCCTTGGGACCTCTAGCAGGTAGGACGAGCCTCCTCTTGTCACTTAGCAGCCCCTGCTGGAGACCCGTGCCCGGTGCCAGGAAACAGCAGGAAGTGCCTGCGGCTTCGGCACCTCTGGTCGGAGACCAGGGGCCCATCTGCAGTCCCCGGGGACAAGGCAGAAACCCCTTGTCCCACAGGCTCCCTTCATGGGGCTGGCCCAGGCCCGGGCTGAGGAATGTTTCCAGACTTTCTATTTGCCCACTCCTCTTGCTGTCTTACCTTTGTCCCAAGGCCGAGAGGAGTCTGGAGCAGAACTTTCCATGGAAAAAGTCAGTGACTGAAACTGGAGCAGCCAGCCCGGTGTCTCTGTGCTCAGGGCCACTCTGCACCTCCCTGCCATCTCTCCCGGGGCACCTTGGTGGGCAGCTGCGGGATGACAAGCCCCCCGGGGTGGGGGTCTTGTGCTTGGGGTGCCAGTCATTCCAGGGTGTGGCCTGCGTTCGCCCTCCTCTCCCCTGCTGCTCCTCTCCCCTCCTCCCCACTCCTCTCCCTATGTCCCCTTCCCCTCCCCCCCCCCCATTCTTCCATCCTCCTTGCCCCTCCTCAAGGTCACCAATTTCTAGTTACCATGTATTTTTGGCCCTTTCCTCTCTGGCAGATTCCCTAACGAGGATTCCCATAACTGCAGCCCCCGCCCCTCCAGGTGGAAGAAAGAGTGTGGCCAAGGCTGGGGTGGGCCAGGTCTTCTCAGGGAGGGCGATGGGCAGACTCCCTGCAAATGAAAGGACGTGGGGGCTGCAGGGGAGGGAAGGGGCAGGGTGGTCGGGCTCTGGCCGTGGAAGCTGTCCATCGACCCGGACTGAAGAATGCGTGACCTTGGAGGATTTTAAGCAAGAGAAGGAGTTAAAGCTGTGTTTAGAGACTAAGAA
This sequence comes from Mellivora capensis, assembly GCA_004024625.1. Lineage (NCBI taxonomy): Eukaryota > Metazoa > Chordata > Mammalia > Carnivora > Mustelidae > Mellivora > Mellivora capensis. The sequence goes on along the minus strand of PISX010005566.1, from coordinate 84,466 downwards.
GTGGTCACAGTTTCCGGCTCTAGGCTCCGGTACTTGTTATGCACCTGCCATGGGCCTCTGCCCTCATTCTGGAAGAAGAGACCGGGCTCTGAGCCTGGCTGTGCAGCCCCAGGCTCACCCCCTAGCCTCTCTCAGCTGCGGTCTGCACAGCTCTGACACGAGGCTGTAAGGGGAGAGGGCTGAGGCCGGCAGAGGCCCGTGTGGTCCGCGGCTGCTGTTCAGAATGGGCGTATCTCATTACATGAGTGGATAAACCCCCACATTTTAAAGAAGACAATTGCAAAATGATTTTGAATTAGCAGCTGTATCTGAGTATTTATGTTCCTGGCACAAAATACCGCGCACTATCTTCCCTGATGTCTTCACCTCACCTCTGACCCGTGCTTTGGCTACTGGGGGCTGCCGGGGGGGTTCCTTTGCCCCCTGCTTCATCGGCTCCACACGTCCTGGGAAGCATAGAAGCGGGGATCAACCGGACAAGGACCCTCTTGTCCCCTCTTGCTGAGCTCACCGATGTCCAAGGGTGCAGAAGTCCTGTGCATAGATAGACTTTTTAAAAATTGGGTTTGAAATACACATAACATAAAATTCGCCACTTTAACCATTGGAAAGTGTGTCACGAAGAGGCGTATCGCACTCCCATCACCTCTTTTGGGCTCCATGACTTTGCCATCGCGCCCGCCCAGCCTGCCCAGCCGGCTCTCCCCGTGCCTCCTCCCTGCAGCGCCGGGCGGCCGTGGGTCCACTTTCTGTCCTTCGCCGGATGCTTCGTGCAAATGCAGGCATACAGTGCGTAGTCTGGGTGTCTGTGTGCCCGGCGTACTGGCTTTGAGGTCCCTCCCTGGAGGGTCGATCGTTCGGATGGACCACGGTCTGTCTGCCCATTCAGCCCCTGGTGGACATCTGGGTTTTTTCCTCCTTCTGGCTCTTGGGGACAGCAATGCTATGAACATCCATCTTTGTTTGAACATCTGTCTTCACCTGTCTTCAGTTCTGGGCATAGACCAAGGAGTGGAATTGCTGGCCCCTAGGATAATACTACATCTCACTTTTTAAGGAACTCCCTGACTATCGTCCACAGTGGCTGCCCCGTTTTGCATTCCTGCTGGCGACGCACGAGGGCTCCAATGTCCCCACCGCCTGCTGACACCTGGCGCTTCCTGTTGTTCTTTTTAAAATTATTTATAATTTTATAAAATTATAAAATTATAATTATATAAAATTATAAAAACAATAAGTAATTTTTATTAATTTATTTATTACATTTATTTTATTATTTTAAATTTATTTTATTATTTATCAATGAATTAATTTCATTTATCAGTTAATTTTAATAATCAATTTTATTTATTAATTTTATCAATTAACTTAATTAATGGTTTTTATTAATGAATTTTATTAACATATAATGTATTATTTGCCCCAGGGGTGCAGGTCTGTGAATCGTTGGGGTTACACACTTCACAGCACTCACCATAGCACATATACCCTCCCCAATGTCCATCACCCACCCACCCTCTCCCGACCCCATCTTCCCCCGGCAACCCTCAGGCTTTCTGTTGTTCTGACCAGAGGCATCTTCACGGGCGGGTGTGAGGTGGCATCTTGCTGGTTTCGATTTGCGATTTGCGCCTCCCTCGGGAATGCTATTCAGAACCTTTTCACTTGCTGGTTGACCATTTACCCCTCTTGGGAGAAATAGCTCTTCACGTCCTTGGGCCACTTTAATTTTTTTTTAATTTCTTTATTATTTTTAAAAATTTTTAAATTTAAAAATTTTTTAAAGATTTTATTTATTTATGTGACAGACAGAGATCACAAGTAGGCAGAGAGGCAGGCAGGGAGAGAGGGGGAAGCAGGCTCCCCGCTGAGCAGAGAGCCCGATGCGGGGCTCGATCCCAGGACCCTGGGATCATGACCTGAGCTGAAGACAGAGGTTTAACTCACTGAGCCACCCAGGCGCCCCCCCCTTGGGCCATCTTTAAACTGGGTTGCTTTGTTATCATCATTTGTGAATATTTACTCACTCGTTCTCTCGTTCAGCGAGTCCACACTCATGGGCACCTACGGGGTCAGCCCCGGGAACCCCAGATTTAGCCGGGACGTGCCCTGCGCTCAGGAGCTTGTGGTCTGCTGGGAAGGCTGTGGAAAGAGCCACAGTGAGAGCCCACGGCTGAGGTTGGTACTCGAGAGACAAGTACCCACTGTGTGTTTCCTCAGAGCCTGGGGGCCAGCCAAGGCATCTGAGCTCAGGGGACTTGTGCTTGGGCACAGGCAGGTAGACTTTGCCAGACAGAAAAAGGGAGAAGGAAGGCATCCCAGGAAGAGGGACCAGGGCAAGCAAGGATGGTGGGGTGGTAGGAGGCCCGATCCTGGAAGCCTCCGATTCCACGCCAAGGCACCTGGGGAGCTATGGATGGGCTCTGAGCAGGGGAGTGACATGGTCAGACCTGGGTCCTGGCAGAGGGCTGGGGGGTCTGCCTGGAGGTGGGAGACCAGGGCTGCAATGATCTGTTTCAGCCCCTGGGGTCCATCCTCAGTCCACTGGGGTCCCCCTGTTCAGAACCCATTTGTGCTCCCACCCCCAGCAGGGTTCTTGTCCCAGGCAGTGGGGGGCTCTGAAGCCTGGAGATGGCTGGAAGGATTTGGGAATGTGAAGCTTTCAGCATCCGGGATCCAAAGCGGGCTCCGTCCCGGGGCCTGGAGGCTGGTTCCCAACCATCTCAGTTCCCCGGGTCGGTTTTCTGAGCATCTACAATTACTTTGGGCTGAATTCCCCAGATTCCAGCCCGCTCCCAGCCCAGTCCGCCCAGATGCTCTGCCTCCGCGCCAGCCTTGGGCATTTCTGCCCATTGTGCCCGTGGGAGACCCAGGGGGGTCTTGGCCAGATTACTGAGTAGGGCGGGCGGGCTGTGGGGATTGAGTGTCGCAGGGGGGCCCGGCCTGAGGCACGTGCTGTGGGCTCACATCACACGGGGACTTTCCCAGCTGGCTGTAGGTGCTTGGCTGCCCTGGAAAAACATGGACTTGTTTCTCTCGAGAAAGGGGCTGGTGGCCAGTGGGCAGGAAGCAGGAGCTCAGGGCGCTGGGAGGCCAGGGCATGGACGTCAGCTTTGGGGAGCCCCTGGCGGTCTCCCTCATTCCCACACTTTGTCCCTCACTAAGCCAGTCTGGTCTCTGGTTTGGAAGTAGGTGGCACTCTGAAACTCAGCTGTTGCCTGTAGGTCTGCCCTAACCAGCCCCCCGACTCCTTCCCGCTTGCTGTCCTCTCCCCCACCCCCGGGGGTTCAAACAAATAAGGGGTACCGCTTCTGTGGAAGACAGTTTGGTGGGTCCTCAAAAGCCGACCGTATGACCCAGCAATTCCACTCCTCGGAATATGCCCCCCCACACTGAAAACAGGGACTCAAACAAAATCTTGGATGCCCGTGTTCGTAGCAGCACCATTTCCAAGGGCCCAGAGCCGCCCAGTGGCCGCTCGCTGGTGCGTGGATATACGGAGGGGGGTCGCTGCATGAGATGGAATATTACTCAGCCCCAGAAGGGATGGCAGCACGGACACCTGCCACAGTGGGGCCGAACCCGGGAAACATGACGCCAAGTGAGAGTAGCCAGACACGGAAGGGCACAGATTATGTGACCTCATCTCTCTGAAAAGTCTAGAACCGCAGATTCATGGTTGCAGGGCCTGGGGGAGGGAAGGGGATAGGGAGTGCCTGCTGAGGGGCATGGTGTTTCCTTTTGGGGGTGGGGAAAATATGTTGGAATGTGACTGAGTGACTGAGTGCTGCAGACCCGAACCCTTTAAAATGGTTACCTGTAGGGGAGGGGAATGTCCTCTCCGAAAAGAAACACACTGGGAACACCTCATGTGAACAGTGGGAGCCTGGCAAGTGACTTCCAGTGTCCGGAGGGCTCCAGATTAATGACACAGTGCCCCCAGGGGGCCACTCTGAGGATACAATGTTGCAAAGAGGACCCTGCCCAGCCCAGCCCATACTAGGTGCTCAATTCACAACTGCTCCTAGTTCCTCCCAAGTCTACCCAGTCATCCAGAAACGAGTGAATGACAACAGCAGCCGTCCCCGTGGATGCAGCCTTTCTCCCTGCAGTTGTCTGGTCTGAGCCTATGTGGTACTAGTGGTGCTGGGTGGGGGGTGGGGGCAGATGTGTTACACTCCCATTTCACGGATGTGAATACTGAGGCTCAGAGAGGCAGAGCGCCTTCCCAAGATTACAGATAGGCTGCAAGGGGAGTCAGGACCCTGTGGGTTTGGCTCCCAGCAGGACCAGTCAGCTCAGCAGTCCTGCCTGGGCCAGGAGCTGCTAGTGTTGGGGAAGCCCAGTGGTTAGGCATTGGGGGTGTGCTCTCGGGGGTGGCTGGGTGCATCCCAGGCGTGAAGTCCTCTGACCCGAAGAGTCTGTGTGTCTGACTCAGAGGCATGGGGAGCTGGGGTTCTTGCATTCTGTGGGACTGTTGACTCCCGGGACTTGTGACCCACGGCTCTGGCCATGCGGAGGCTGAGAAGGCACGGGCAGGAGCACCTTTGCAGACTGGGATCACGTGTTTTGGTCCAGGGGAGATGGATTCTCTAGGACAGGGATCTGTGTTTTGTTCCCTGGTCGCAGAGCTTGGCACGTAGGGCACCTGGAGCCCACCAACTGACCGAGAGACGGAGCGAGGCAGGACAGCAGGCAGAGGGCGAGGTGCCCCGAGCCGCCACTCACCTCCCTGTGTCCTCTCCCCTCTCCGCAGAGCGCTGTCGTCCGTCGTGGCCCTGGGAGCCAACATCATCTGCAACAAGATCCCTGGCTTGGCCCCGCGGCAGCGTGCCATCTGCCAGAGCCGGCCCGATGCCATCATCGTGATTGGGGAGGGGGCGCAGATGGGCATCAACGAGTGCCAGTACCAGTTCCGCTTCGGACGCTGGAACTGCTCCGCCCTCGGCGAGAAAACCGTCTTCGGGCAAGAGCTCCGAGTAGGTAAGGGCGCCTCCGGGCTTGCAGGGACCCAGCCGTGGTCCGGGTTCCGGGGGCCAGGCACTACCCGCCCCCCCCTCAGGAGGCTGCGCAGGGCTGCCCACCCTCTCTGGGTTGCACCAGCCCCGGTGTCTCTCCTAGCCTGGCCTGGAGGGGGATAGCACCCCAGGGAGACCCCACTTGTGTGAGTGGCCGAGGGGTGTCTTGCCGGGCCGTGGGGCTGGAGGACTTTGGCGAGGCTGTGAGCCCCTGGGCGGCCAGCGGGTAGCACAGTGTGGCAGTTAGAGACGCGTAGAGCTCCGCAGCTGTGTGGAAGGAGGCACGCAGCTTCGTCCCTCCCTGCCTCCGTCTGTATCCAGAAATAGGAGAAGAGCGGAGGTTCCTGTAGGGGGTTTTGGGGTGGGGAGGGGCTGGAGGCGACTGGTGCCCTTTATGGGGAAGCGTTCTAGGCAGAGGGAGCTCGCAAGCAGAGACGCGTGGGGTGCTGTGCGCACACGTGTGCTAGCGCCGAGGAATCCGACAGGCTGCAGGGCAGGGTGGGGGGCAGGGGGTGCAGGGGGCATGGGGCTGGGGAGAGGGCTGGGCCTCCGATGCTCTGGGCAGTGGCAGCTACTGCAGGGTGCCAAGCAGGGGTGGCCAGAGGTCTGCTGGCCGGGTCCCACCATGCCATGCCCTGTTCCAAGGTCACATGCTCCATCTCCGTGTCCTCACGCAGCCCCGACGGAGGTTCCCTAGTGCCCATTTTACAGGGAGGGGGACTGAGGCCTAGTTGGGGAGAGCTTACAGGGCAAAGTGGGACTTGCAGAACTTCACCTCGATTGGAACCCAGCTACGTGACCCTGGGCATGGCCCTTGGGGCCACTCAGGGCCTCGAGGTCCTCAGCTGTAACATGAGCTCTGAGCAAGCGGGCCATCATCTGGGTCCCCAGTGCCTCTCCCAGGCCTACACACACTAGGTTCTCGCTAAACTGCTGTTGAGCTGGTGGGGTGGGAGGAGATGCAACCTGCCCTTCCAGGAGGGTCAGACGGGGGCGCGATAACTTGGAGGCACCGTGCCAGGCTTGCGGGGTACCCTGCTATTTCAGACCCCCACCTGTAGGCAGAGCACGTCCTTCCGGTCCCAGTGGGCCAAGGAGCCACAGCTGCTGGGACCCAGGCCAGAGCCAAGCTCTTCGGGGCTTGGAACGCCTGGCATAGGGCTGGGGTGGTGCAGGGGAAAGCCCCTGGGGCCCCTTTGTGGTGAGCAGCCTGTGGGTGGCACCTGGCACAGGCGGGAGGGTGGCCCCACCCCCTCCCGGGGGCCCCACCACCCAAGTGCAGCTCCCTCCCTGCAGGTGCCCGTGGGGGAGGGTGGAGCTCCCTGCTCCTTGGGCTGCAGGGGGGAGGGCATCAGCACCGCTGCCTGCTCACTGCCTGCTCCCTGACAGGGGTCCGCTTGCCTCCCTGGCCCTTCGCTCCCGAGACTCTGGGCTCGGAGGCCACTGTGAGCACCCCCACGGCGCCGCTGAGTCGGGAGGTCACCTGCGCTGCAAGGTTCACACATGACGGGCCGGGGCTCCGATCCCACCTCCCACCCCGTGGGTTAACCTTGCTTCTTCACCATATGGAGAGACGCCCAGTGGACATGGTCCTGTGGCTGGGCAGGGTGGTCGGACTTTATTCGTGACCAAGAGACAAAGGCAGTGAGGGAGCCGTGGCCACTGAGACCCTTCTCAGGGTAGGGTCCCAGGCAGGGGGAGGCTCACATGTGGTCCACAATAAATGCCAATAAAAAGGCCAAGTGGGGAGGTTTTGGCCCCAGCCCATGACCCGTGCTGCCCCCCTCCCCCAGAGTGGACACTACCAGAGCCCACCCACATTACCTTTACTGGCCGGGATCACGGCTAACAGCTCCCAGCTGTTCCTTCTTGGAGACCAGTCCTGGGCCCAGCAGGAGACCAGGAAGGTCTGCAGCTTGGCCTCGCAGGGACGGTCGGGGGCAGCCACGGACGGACTGACGCAGGGGGGCTAAATTCTGCCCTTGTGTGGGTGGGGGCGCCCTGCCCTTCGTGGCTCGGGCTCCCCTTGGGAATACGCGTCTCGGACTCTGCTTCCAGGGAGCCGACCTGAGGCACCTCCTCTCCCTTCCACAAGCATTTCAGAGGCAGTTTTTGGCAACGCTTATCTGCTCCCAACACACGCCCCTCCATCCCATGCCTTCTTGTTCCCGCCACCCCTGTCCAGGCTGTTAATGACCTTCGTGTGGGCGACTGCTCCCCCTTGCCTTGTCTGGGCCCCAGCTCACCGGGGCTTCCTCTTGTCACTCCGGCTGTGCCTCCTGAGCCCTGAGCCCTGAGCCCTGCCCCAGTCATGTCTCCCCTGAGGCCAAAACCAGAGTGGCTGCTCCCTGGGAGCACTCAGTAAGGTTCACCCGAGGGGACCTCTGGCTCAACAGGCTCAGCCTCTTGTTGCTTAAATCTGCCATCTTTGCCTCCCCCCTGACCTGAGCACCTGTTGCCTCAGCAGAAACCTGTGTTTCCCTGCCCATCCCTCCACCCTGCCCCACAGCCCCTGCGGGGCCTGCCTCTCTGGCCCTCCCCAGGCAGCTGTCCGTGCCTCCTCCTGCCTCCCCCGCCCAGCCCTGGTCATGCCATGTCACTCCCTTCCTCCAAAACCTGCAGTAGCTCCCTATTACCCCAGGATAAAGTTAACTCCTTCACCCGGAGTCTGGGTAATCCCTGTCACGCCTCACCCCCACCTCCCTTCATCCCTTCTGGAAACCAGAGCATCACCCTGGCTGATTTCCTCCTCTTCCCTGAGCATGCCAACCCTTGACTCCTCTTCGGCTTTGCCCCCACTGCCTGCAGCCCTGGGAGGCCCGTCCCCCCTGCTCTGCTTGTTCACAGCTCATTTCCCCGGAGAAGGCTCTTTCCTCCCTCCCTGGCTCTTCCTGTCCACAGTCAGGCCAGTCACATCCGGGAGCTTCGCCCTCCACGTCTCAGCCCCGGGCTGGCTCAGCCCCGGCCTCAGCTCTCCTTTCACTCTGCCCCGGGGGGTGGGAGGGGTGGACTCCCTACCACCTGGGCCGAGGGCTCCTGCCCCGCTGAAGCCCTCCCTGGCTCCAGGCCGGCCCCTGTGAGGGAAGGCCCGGCTTCAGCAGGGCTCTGGCTTCGGGGGTCCTGTGGGCGCCATGACGGGGGTCCAAGCGGGCACCCGCCCCTCCCAGGACTCAGCTGCTGGGAGTCACGAGCAGGAAGTGGGGCCGAGCAGCACAGCCCGCCCCTGTCAGAGGCATGAGGCCGCCCCAGGCACGAGACGGGAGACGGGCCATGAGCTGGCAGGCAGCCGGGGGCACTCGTGGGAGCAGCCACTCAGGCGGTGCTGATTAATGATTGGCCCCAAGTGGGGGGATGGCCTAGGTAGGCAGGAGGGCCCTCTTCAGGCCTTGTCTGTGACCTTGGGCCATACCTAAATCTTGAGAGCCGAAGGGAAAGCCCTCAATGGGCAAATGAACCCTTGTGCAAGGTTCCAGTCCCTTTTCCAGCAGCTGGTGCTATTCTTGTACACCTCCAGGGACGGGGAGCTCACTATGCCACACGAGAGAGATCTTTCTAATGATGCTGCTGCACTGGCTTTGTCCTGAGGTGCACCCCCCGGCCAAGGAGCCACTTGCTCTGCTCCCTTCAGGGAGTCAAGACCCACACACAGTGTCACCTCATGTCTGGTGGCAACCCCCACCCCCGGCAACATGAGCCCCCACCCAGGCCTATTTCCTCGCTTAGCGAGGATGCTTGTGACCAGGCCCCTCCTGACCCTTCTCTTCTGTTAGCTGGCAGTGAGCTTGGGGAGGGGGTAACTGTGTCCCCAGCTCTTCCGCCCTAGGGGAGGGGGCGCGACACGAGAGCCGGGTGGTAAACTTGTTTCCCAGGGATGCTTGTTAGAAACTTGGGCCCCCGGTGACCCGGAGCACAGCATCTCTTACAGGCACAGTAACTGGGTTGGGACTGTCGACTGCGGCTTCCCTGGTGGGGTGATGCATGAGAGGGGACCCAAGAGAGAATCTGAGTGACCCAGCCCAGCCTAGGGTGAGTAGAAGGAAGCGGGTTCCAGGCAGAGGGGACAAGTGCCAAGGCCCAGAGGCCAGAAAGAGGCTGGTATTTTCTAGGAACTGCAGGAGGGTGACCCAGGGAGCTGGGAGCTGAGAGCCCGGTGGAGGGGGCAGAGCTGGGGCTCAGGGACCCCGAGGACACCACAGAAGGCAGGGAAGGTTCTGAGCAGGAGAGGGACTTCTCTCGAACACTGGCACCCTCCAGCCACTGCCCCACCCCCACCTGAGCCCCGAGCCCTGTGGGACCCACTGGCAGGGGACATGGGGGCTGCGGCTCCAGCTCTCACCCGCACCCCAGCTACCAGGGAACGCTGAGTCCCGCCCATCATGTGCAGCCTCAGACATGACCAGGCATAGGGGCCACCCCTAATCCTGGCTCACGTGGCTGCCCGGGGCTGGCGGCTGGCTCTGCGGCAGGGGCTCAGCAAAGGCCATCAGGTCCTGGACAGTCCGAGGGGGCAGAGTGACTTACCTCTGAGTGTCTGAGAGATGAGGGTCTCGAGACTTCCAAATCAGCCACGGGCAGGATCCTCGGAGGCGGTGGCCGACCCTGTTCCCCGGGCGCCTTGCCTGGGATTTTGCTGACCGGGGCCCAGGGGAGGTGTGACATGGGTTCCCAGGAGGGATGAGGGCTCCAGAGCCACTGCTGGCTGATGTGCGCACATAGACAAGTGCCCTAAGGGTCAGGTACACGACAGATTTTGAAAACTTCCAAAGGAAAAGAGCAAGTGACCCAGCAAAGGTCACCCCTTTGCTGACCTTTGCAACGGTCCCATGTTGGCATGGTAATGTTTGGATACCGGCTAATTAACGAGCTTATCAAGTCCTCCTGCTTATTCTCACTTTCCTTAAATGACACATGGGGCTCATGTGGGACTTCTGCCGGGTGGCGCTGTTCTCGGGCACGGCCTGGGCAGGGCGGGTGCAGACACTTGTACCCAGATCCAACTGTCTCCTCCTCAGGGCGCAGCAGATGGGGGGACAAAGGGTCACTCGCTGGCTGCTTCCTGGGGCAGGGCAGGAGTGGGAGGGTGAGAGCCTGCATGCCCTGAGTGCCTGCTGTATGTCAGTCCTGGGGGAGGGGGCCGGGAGGCAGAGTGAAGGCCACCCCAGGAGTGAGAGCGGGGAGAGCCAGCGAACCAGCTGCCCCGGGCCCCCACTGTGTACCTTGGGCACAGGCTCACGCTCTCCCCGTCTGTGTACCCGCCCATACCGGGGGGCTGAGGCTGGGGCCAGGACTCGGCTAGAACTTGGGGTCTGTCCTCAGGAAGGGGGCAGCTACGGAGGCCCTCCACTTCCTCAGCGCCCACTCTGGGGTTCTGCCCAAGGCTCTCATGGACAAGGGGTCCAGGGCTCCGGGCTCTTTTCTGTGGAGGCAGGACACGGATCACAGGGTGGGCGGGCCTTACCCTTGGCCTTTGAGGGTCAAGGCCTGGCTGGACCTCCGCCGTTCTCCAAGCCTGACTCCTCCTTCAGTCTTGAGAGAATCATTTCTGTTATGCCTGCAGCCCCCTCCAAGGCCAGCAGCGGGTGGGCCCTTCCCTCGGGCTCATCCTAGGTCTACTGGCCACACATCAGAGATGGTGAGACAGAGGCTCATGACCCACCCAAGGTCACGGAGTGCTAGGGCCTCAAGGGTTGAACCTGGCAGGCCAGCCCTGTGTCCCAGCAGAACTCCTGGCACCAGGGGGCCAGGATAGACTCAGGGAGGAAGGGGTTCTGATGCCACCGTGTCCCCACACAGCTGTGGTCATTTGCCGCGAGCTGGGACGAGGCACCGTTCATAAGGGCAGGCCGTCCGAGACTGACCTCCCTTCTGGATGGTCACAAGAGGAGCTGCTGGAAGCCAGGGCTGCACCAGGGGCCTTCCCAGCCCCCCACAGGGCTCCAGGGAGGGGTGCCAGCTCCTGGAAGGCCATCCCAGCTTGGGACACAGATCCCGAGGCTCTGGCTCGGGCTGCCCCTCGCAATGTGGCCCTAAGCCAGGCTCTGCCCCCTCTGGGCCTGGGGACCCCGTGCCCAGCTGGAGCGCGGCCCACGTTGAGGGCGGCTGCATGGCATGTGAGGGCCTCCCTGGGTCAGAACAAAGGCCTCGGGCGCTCGGGGGCTGCCGGCGTGTTCGGACCTGGTGTGGCTTTTTCCAGGGCTCTGTTTGTGACAGGAGCAGAGGAGAGCTTAGCGTGGAGACCATGACTAAACCACGAGCTGGGGTGGGCCCTGGGGTCCGGGGTTCTGGGCTCCCATCCTTCAATTGCACAAACAGGGATTTGTTACGTTGCTGGGCTTGGATGTGTCTCTGGGGCCGCTGAACCCCCATTGTCCCCTGCCTCGTGCTGGGGTCCCTGAGCCTGAGCCCTGCATGTGCAGTGGGAGTTGTGAGCCCGGGACGGGTGACTGAGCCCTATCTGGGGCCAAGGCCAGGAAGGCTCACTGGCCCCACCCTGGGTCCCTGGGCGTCTCCCCGCAGCTCCTGTGCTCTCTGACACCTGGACATAGGCACTACGCCTGCTCGCCTGGGTGACCCAGGAGCGGCTGACCTGGCCTGGGTGTCGCCTGCCTCCCTAGCCTCCATCTCTCCACCCGTGAACTGGGGGTGGGGACGGTATTCCCAGATACTTCTAGGCTTGGGAGAGCCTCGATGCCCGGGGCGGGGCGGGTGCGGGGGCTCAGACGGACTCACCAGTGGCCAGAGTCCCACTGGCCAGGCCTCAGGCCTGGAGAATTCGGGGAACACTCCATCCCATGTCCCTGCCCCACCCCAGCCCCGGCTTCCCTGTTCTGACCTGCTTCCCGGGAAGATCCAAAATCTTCCTGCTAAAAAGGATTAGAACCCACTGCACTGGCCTCACTCCCATGCTACATGGGGAAACTGAGGCTCAGGGGAGTGAAAGACCGGGTGGCCCCCGGTTCCACCTGGGTTGGCCCCCGTGATGGTGCACAGCAGGGCCAGAGGCCCCCCGGGCAGGGCTTCAGTGCCCAGCTTCCTCTGCTTCCGCTGTGTTCTGGGGGCCCCAATCTGCCTGTGGCCAAGGCAGCTCCTTGATTTCCCCCCAAACTGAACCTCTGCACCCCAGTCTCGGCGACAGCCCCACCATCTGCCCAAGCCCCCCTTCAGGAGACTTCTGGACTCATCTTTCCCTAAACCCTCACCCAGTCCGCCTGCTGGTCTCACTGCTTCCACGCTTAGACTGTGTCCCAGGCCCGGCCTTCCTCACTTCCTCCGCCTGGCCGGCCACTGGTGTTTCTTACCCAGACCTGTATGCCCTGCTCCCACTGTGCCGTCCACAGCCAGAGGGGCCCTTTCAATGTCGGTCACAGTGGCACTCTTAAAGTCCAGCCCCCTCCCCATGGGCTCTCCCAGTCGACGTGGTATAGCCCATTTCATGTTTCACCCTCTCCCCGAGGTCAGACCGCTCGCCCATCTTGTTCCCTTCTCGGGGCCTTAGCCTTGCAATATCCTCTGCCTGCACACTGTTCCCTGCACTCGTGCATGACTTATATCTCATCCTGCAAGATGTCCCCAGGAGAGGCCCACCCTGGTCACCCCCCAGTCATATGCCTATGTTCTCGGGGAACCCCCTCCCGGCTGTGTGCTTGGCCCTGACCTGACCTGGGGGCCTCACCCCTGGGGGTTCTGGGGGTTTGGCCAGGAGGGCGGGGGCCGTGCTCGGTGTTGGGGGCACCGGCCAGCCCGGGTCGCAAGTCACGGTCATCGGGATGGGAGGTAGGACAGCGTGCTTTCCCTGTCCGTCAGGTGGGGAGCGGTCTGAGCGTGACTCTGGGATCTTGGGTCAGATCCCAGCTCTGTGGCTGGCCTGCTGTGTGACCTTGGGCCAGTCACCTGCCTCCTCTGAGCCCAGCATCCTAACCATTACTGTTTAAATAGAGGAGAAGTTGTGCGCAACCACTAAAAACCATCAAATAATGTATGTTTTAAAGACAGCTTGTTGAGGGAGAATCCACATAACCCACAACTCATCTGTTTCGGTGCCTAATTCCGCGGTTTCTCGTGGCCTCACGGAGTTGTGCGCCCAACACCGCCTTAATTTTAGAACATTGTCATCACTGCAGAAAGAAGCCCCACACCCCTCGGCTATCACCTCCAAGCCCCCAGCCTTTGACTAGCTCATCTGCTTCCTGTCCCTACGGGTGCCCCTATTCTGGGAATTTCGCCCCAGTGGGATCGCACACCAGATGGCCTGTTGCGGCTGGTGTCCGTCACCCCATCCGTGTTGTCGAGCGTGTCGCCCTCCATGGCGTGGCTTGTGTCCATGTTTGAGTCCTTCCTGTGGTGGGGAACTGTCCCCTTTCTTGGCCAGCCCACCTCCTGCTGACCCGTTCGTTGCGACGGATGCGGGCCGCCGCCAGCGCCACTGCCAGGTTCACATCTCGGTTCCCGCGTGGACACACGTGCTCAGGTCTCCTGGGGCCGCACCCTGCAGGGGATTTCCGAGTCCTGTAGTAATTCTATGAGAAGCTGCCCAGTGTTTCCAAAACGGCTGCGGCATTTTCCATCCAACCCCCTCCACCGAGCCTGTGGGGGTTCTGGTGTCCCGTGTCTGCGCTGACACTATTGTCTATCTGTCTTGTTACTATTGTCTGTCTGTCTTGCTTTCCCCATCCCGGTGGGGCTGGAGCGGCAGCCTACTGTGGTTTCAACTGGCATTTCCTTGATGGCTCGGGACATCGAACATCTTTCCTGCGCTCACTGGCTGTATTTATACCATCTTGGGAGAAATGTCTTTTCAGATCCTTTGCCCATTTTTCATTGGGTTATTTGCCTTTTTATTATTGAGTTGTAGAAAATGCCGTATCGGGGCACCTGTGTGGCTCAGTCAGTTAAGCGTCTGCTTGCGGCTCAGGTCATGATCCCAGGTCGTGGGATGGAGCCCTGCATCAGGTTCCCTGCTCAGCGGAAATCCTGCTTCTCCCTCTGTCCCTCCCCGACTAGTTCTCTCTCTCTCGCTCCCTCTAGATCCCTCTCTCTCTCAAATAAATAAAATCTTAAAGAAAAGAAGAAGAAGAAAATGCCATATTTAAGAGAGGCCAGTACAGGTTGGCAGAGAGGCAAGGGGAGCTGAAGGACGCTGGGCCCCTGCCTGGGATGTGAACAGGTGCCTGCGCTCTCTCACGCTCCATGCGGAATGCGTTCCGCGTGCATGCGGAAGCCCAGGTACATGCCCGGGGCCACATGCGTGTGTGCACATGGAGAGGGACACCCGCAAAGACCCCGCATGTGGTGTGTCACTTGTGGGGTCAGGCGTGCTCCCCAGGCCCTCTGGCACAGCCCCTTGGCCATATTGGAGCTGTTAGCTTCATTGGCAGGTGGGGAGACGGAGAAATGAAAGGGCCCCTTGACTGGTCCAAGGTCACCCAACTGGCCAATGTCAGGTCTAGGCTTGAACTCCCCCTGTCAGACTCTGACCTCCCCTCCAGACATGTGTGTGGCCCCAGACCTTTGAGGCTCCTGCTTGCGGACAGAGGGATGGCCCTTAGCTCTGAGGTCCCAGATTCCTGACTCGCCTTCTAAGAGCGAACCACGTGCCTTTCCCACCCTGCCTCCCCAGACCTGCAGTGAATCAGGTCATATGAACTCAGTTATGGCCTTCTAGAAATAGTATGTCCCATCCCCCAGTGGTGGGTAGCTTTGAGTAGACAGCGAGGGGAGCATCTGGGGTGTGGGGAGGAGGCGCTCAGGCCCCAGCTCTGTCCCGGGAGGGAAGGGGAAGCTCAGTTCTGCCCCACTTTGCTCAGAAGGCATTCGTCCCTTCCAGCGGCTGCTCATAATGACCTCCTGGTACCAAGTGTCCTCCTTTGGGTCAGGGTGGGGGGATGACAGGAGGGACTAGGTCCTGCTGTCCTGAGCAGGCACCTCACTTGGGATATCGAGGCCTGGCTGGCACCATGAGGGCATGGAGTCATCAAGGGGCTGCCTCAGCTCCCTCTCTGAACCTGGCATCCGGCAGGGTCCATGAGGGCTTGACTTCGAACAACCTATAGGAGAGAAGGAGTAGAGCTGAGTAGCCCCTCGAGGGGGCCTGGTTCCTCAGTTTACTCATGTGGCCGTGGTTTCTGAAGGTTCTCCTGCTCCAGATGTTTTGGGTTTGTGCAGAATATGCAGAGAGGGGGTATCGGGGCAGGGCCAACTGGGTCAGCCCCTGGGAGGAAGCAGAGTGATTGTTGGGCTTGTTCTGGAACCCTGTGAACCCCGGAGGCCCCAGGCCGGCTCCCCATGTGGGGATGGTGAGGGCAATGCCCATCTGCCCTGTTTGCTCTCAGAGCTTCTCCTGGGGCAGTGGAGCAGGTGAGAACTGTGAGTCCACTTGACACATGGGGATACAGGCTCAGAGAGGGTGAGTGAGTTGCCCAGAGCTACAGAGCAGGGAGCAGCAGCATCTCTGCTGTGCCCAGAGTGCAGGGAGCTGTGGACACGTGGACCTGGGCAGCAACGGGCCGGCGCCCACCTGGGCGAGCATCAGGGAACCAGGCCGCTCCTCTGTTCAAGGCTAGGGGTGTGTCGGGGGGAGGCAGCTGCCTCTGCTGCCTCCCACCCCCGCAGTGAGCCTGGCCAAGCTAGGCTGCGTGGTAGGTGGGGATGGGTGAGGTCAGGGTCCAGGGACTTGAGGTCATCTCAGAGGCCTGGAGAGCCACCTGCCGTCACTGAGCAAGATCCAGAGGTTCGAGGGGCTTCCGCCTAAACCCTACACCCACTTGTTCTCCTCTGGGGGAAGATGTACCGGGGGCCAGGCAAAGGGCCCCGGGAGTGACTGTGGGAGGGGACTGTCCCCTACACCCCGTGCAGTATCCAGTTCTGTGGGTTGGCACAGTGACGCTCCCGCCCCATGAGGCTGTCGTGGGAATGGCGTGAGGTGTGTGTGCGGACAGTGGGTCCGTGAAACCCCCGATCTGAGACCTAACGTCGCCTTCCGCGAATCTCCCCAAACTGCCACTCGCTCCCCGATCACCTCCCCCTTGTCTTCATGGCCAGACGGAGGGTTTGGCTCATTAAAATCAAATAAAAAAGGAATTAGTGGGAGTGGCCACCCTGTGAGTAACCGATGAGTAACCGGGAGTCGGTGTGGGCTTGGGTATAAACCGGGGGGGTGCCGGGAACTCCCACAAAGGACAGAGGGAGGCTTTTGAGAACTGTCCTCCAAGCGCACGGAACTCTGGGCCTGCTTGCCTGCCGGCCGGCTTTGAAACACCAGGGTGTGGGAGGCGCCAGGTTGAATTTTGGGCAGAGGAGGACTGGGCAGCCGGTCCCAGGCCTCCGAGGGAACGCCCACTCCGTCCTAGCTCAGGCTGGGCTTGATCGTGGGACTTGTAACTCCACGGGCCAGGCCTCTGGGTGTGATTGCACAAATCCTGTGAGATCTCTACCCCACCTCCCGGGCGCTGAGCTTGGGACAAGCCCTCTCTGAGGCCGGCTCCCACCTGTGTTCCCTTGCAGACTGGTCGCTGAGCCCCGAGGTCCACAGAGGGTCCAAAAAGTGGCATCTCCTCCCCAAAGTACCCCGTAGGTGCCTCCTCTCTCCTCTTCTGCACGAAGTCGCTGAGCTGCAGAGACACCCTCCCTCGGCCCCTCTGGGCTTTGATGCCACTTGCCTGGGTTCTGATCCTGCTCCGGCCACTAAGCCCGAGTTGGACGGGCTCACCTGGGCTGGAACAGTGATGAGGCCGCCTCGCACGACTGTCTGAGCGCTCGGGAGAACAGACGTGAGCGTGAGCATGTCTGGTGCACCGGGAGAGACAGGGAGTGAGAGCAATGGTGCGGGGTCCACAGCCCTGGCCCTGGCACCAGGACGGAAAGCGCCGTGTGCTTCAGGGGTGTCTCTGGCCGCCCATGACTGGCTCCTCCTGATCCTGATGGCCTCTTTCCTTCCTACGCTTGAGCTCATACTTCTAGCACCAGATAAGCAACCTGTTTCACACCTTGGCACCTTTGCTCCTGCCATGCCCCCTGCCAGGAGCACACGCACCCACTGCACATGGCCACGGGCCACACAGACGCTCCGGAAACACACGCCATATACATACACGCTCACACGTCACACACACACTCCTATGCACTCGCAGGGAGTTAAGTCTAACTTCTTGTTAAGATTCCCTTTACTTAAGGTGTCACCTCCTCCAGGAAGCCTTCCTGGACTCCGCCCCTCACAGAGGCAGGTGGGGACATCTCTGAGGTTCTTTGACCCCTGCAGCCCTTCTCGAAGAGCTCTGTGGTCACCTCCTATCCTGGAACCCCTGATGCAGTTTACCGCACACTCCCCTGCTGTGTGTGCCTTAGGGGTCCATGTGGGTGAGCTTGTCAGCAGACCCTGCCGGGCTTGGGCAACAGCAGGGAGCTCGGTAACCCGATGCCCTTCCCTTCAGATCACCTTGACCTAACTTGAAGCCGGGGAGGGCGAGGCCCCATATTCTCCCTGTGCTTGACCTTGGGTCAGCCCAGGAGCCCCCAGCCAGCCCACCTCAACAGAGCCCGGCCGGGGGCCTCGGTGCTTCTCAAAGGGCATCCGTGCTGAGAGATTCTTCTCACAGGAGGGGTGCCAGGGGCGCAGAACCCCATGCTGTTGGTCAGCAGGTCCCAGGGCATCGTGTACTGACCCCAGGCAAGGTGCGGGGCAGGGGTGGGCAGCAAGGGCCCCCGGGGCAGCCCTGTGTCCTTTGCAGACCAGGAAGAAATCCCCGACACCACTCTCCCTTAGCTCTTTTCAGAGGAGGGAAGTTTCCAGGGAAACGTTGCCCCTCTTTGGCGGCAGAGGTGAACCAAAGCCTCCTCCGCACTGGGCCTCCAAGACCAGCAGGTCCTACCCTGGTCCTCAGTCCAGATGGGAGAAACCCCAGGGAACAGGAACCCCACAGAGGGAGAGCCCCAGAGGAAGCTCCCCCCAGAGGGCTGGTAGGTGAAGAGGCAGACCCGAGAGCACATACCCAAGGCCGATCATGGCGGGCAAGTCGGTGGTGCTTCATGGATGTTCATGGAAAGGACATGACTTGATCTTCAACCCTCTCAATCTGGGGGGTGATCACTCTAGCCACAGTAATGGGGACAGTGGCTGTCACAGGTATGGGCCCGTGCAAGCACGGGGATGTCCCTGATTTCCACGCCCATGGTGCCGGCTACTGAGGGCCACACAGATCTGCCACATGGCCCGCAGAGAGCCTTGGAGCTCATTGGCAAGAGAGGCCGGGCCAAGGTGTCAGGGTGCCCAGGGCCCAGCCAGAGCCCATGGAGAATAAAGATGGATTAGTGCTGAAGCCATCCATTGGGGAGCCCATAGGCCCCTGTGGAGCCAGGACGGCTCAGCGACAGAGCTAACTCAGAGGACAGAGTCGTGAGCAATGAGGAGCCAGATCTGGGACTGAGGGGAAGGGGTCAGCCAGGGCCCCCTGCTGGCTGGCAGTCTGGAAAGGCCTTGGACCCAGCCTTGGAAGGACATTAGGATTTGAGAAGGGGAAGGAAATTCCCTTCAAAAGACCAGGAGATGCCCAGGAGCATATGAGCAGCACTGGAGGGAAAGAGTCGTTGTTTGGGGCAGAGAATGGGGAGGTGGGACAGGGAAGCCGGCTGGGCTCGGGCCCTTCCCAGCTCAGGCAGAGGAGGAGCAATGAGGGTATAGACCAGAGGAGCCCAAACTGCACTGTGGGCCCCCGGGCTGGTGGCTGGGGCATGAGGGAGCTGGGGAGTACTGGAGCCCAAGGTCTGGGCAGTTCTGGGGCCCTCGGAGCCAGGCAGGGAGGCTGGAAGAGAGGAAAGGCGCAGGAAGCTGGGACCTGGTGATGGGGTGACAGTTGGTGGTCAGAGACAGGAAGGAGGCAGCACAGAGCCTGGAATTGGGGTGCTCTGAGATGTATGGATTCTGCCTGGTGCTTGGCTGCTGGGTGAGGGCACCACGGAGATCAGAGATCAGCGTGAGGGGCGCCTGGAGGCCTGCCAGGGATCTCTCCCAGGTTTGGGGAAAATGCACCCCCCCACCCCCGCCCAGTCCAGGCTCTTGGGACAGGGAGAGGTGACAGTGGTCGCTGGTGGCGGGCCAGGGCCCTCACCAAGTGCCCACTGAACCCCAGGCACCGTCCTCACCGTGGCCCGAGACCCAGGATCTGCCACCCCCTGAGCCGAGTCGGCAGCCCAGAGAGGGCCAGCGCCGAGGCGGGGGGCGCACCACGGGCCAGCAGCGGGACGGGGCTGAGCCCCGTGGGGCCTCACCGTGCGCACGCCATCCCCCTGCAGGGAGCCGCGAGGCCGCCTTCACCTATGCCATCACCGCGGCTGGCGTGGCGCACGCCGTCACGGCCGCCTGCAGCCAGGGGAACCTGAGCAACTGCGGGTGTGACCGTGAGAAGCAGGGCTACTACAACCAGGCCGAGGGCTGGAAGTGGGGCGGGTGCTCCGCCGACGTGCGCTACGGCATCGACTTCTCCCGGCGCTTCGTGGACGCCCGTGAGATCAAGAAGAACGCCCGGCGCCTCATGAACCTGCACAACAACGAGGCCGGCAGGAAGGTAGGGCGGGCGGCCCGGGTTGGGGGCGGGCAGGGAGGGGGACAGGGGGAGCGGCTGCAGCCTCGCCTGGGCTCTCCTTCCCCACCTGGGGGGGTGCTTGGGGGCCTGGACCCTGGAGGTGTGTGGTGGGGGGCACTGGGCACGACGTCCCGTCTGACCCTCCCGGCAGCTCTACGGTTCCCATTCCAGAGGTCTGAAGACTGAGGCTGGGGCTGGAGCTCTGGTTCTCAGTGGCAGGTGGCAAGGCTGAGACCAGGACCGAGTATGGGGATGGCCCCTGGGCCATAGTTCCGTGTCCCTGCCCTGGTACCAGACGGGTCGTACGAGCACACCAGGAAAGCTTCCTGGAGGAGGCCACCTTTGGCTCAGACTGAAGGAAGGGATGTTCCCAGGAGGCAGGAGCAGCCTGAGGGAGGGTGGAAACTCCAGGAGCCGCCAGCCTCACACCTGGGGCGGAGCAGGACGGTAGGGCAGAAACAGAGGAGGTCCGGGCAGGACCACACTGGGGCAGAAGTCAGGGCGAGCCCAGCCCCGCCTCAGGGAGATGAGGGCCCCAGATACTGGGCTGGGAGGAGTGGCCGCCATGGCGGCAAGATGGCCCGAGATAGGGCGCCAGCCGAGCGGAACGCCTCTCCAGGTCTGGCTCCCCAGCCCCAGGGGCTGCGCCCCGGGCTCCAGGCCCTGCGGGTCTCTGCAGGCGTGGGACAGATTTGCCTGCCTCTGCCCCAGGGACCGCAGTGAGCCAGTTGTGCACTCGTTCACTCAACAAACACTTCTTGTCCCTTCTCTGGGCACAGGAGACGAGGTGGAGGAAGACAGGGCACCAGCTGAG
The DNA here is from genome assembly GCA_004024625.1 of Mellivora capensis. NCBI lineage: Eukaryota > Metazoa > Chordata > Mammalia > Carnivora > Mustelidae > Mellivora > Mellivora capensis. Next base: position 64,061 of record PISX010005566.1, on the reverse strand, counting down.
GCCACATGAGGGGTGCAGAGGACATACCCTGGGGCAGTGAGAGCTGGGAGACCCCGGGGGGAGGGAGCAGAAGCTTTCTGGGGGTGGTGATGTCCAAGTAGAGCCTTGAAGGACTCGCCAGTGCTGAGAAGAGCCCGGGCAGAGGAGCGGGTGCTTGGGGTAGGGGCGGGGGCGGGGGCTGCCCAAGAAGTAAGCAAAGCCTGGCCTGGGACAGCCTTGAATGCCAGGCCAAGGGATCGACTTTCTCTTGTAGACGTAAGCAGCCAGTTGTTATGAAATGATTGTGAAACGAATGGACAGACAGACAGATAAAAGAAGGAGTGACACAGTCTGTGCCTCCAAGGAGCTCACACACAGCTTGTGGGCACAGTCAGGTCTCCACCTGTGCCGGGAGAGACAGGAAGGCAAGGCGTGAGGAAGGCTCCCCGGAGGAGGAGGTGTGCTGAGCCCTGGGTGGGACCACTGGCCCTTGAGCCTCTGCGGTAGCTTAGGTCCTGACGAAGGGTTTTCTAACACCCCTGGGAAGAAGGTCTCACCATCTCCATTTCACACATGAGGACACGGAGGCCCAGAGTGGGCGGCAGAAGCCCTGATGGCTCCTGTGGCCTGAGCTCTGGTTAGTGCTTGGTGGGAAGAGTCAGAGGAAGCCGCAGAGATGCAGGGAAGGGCCCTCCAGGTGGAGGGAGCAGCACAAGAGAGGCAGGGCCCGGGGTGGGGGGGGGCAGGTTGTGGGGGGCAGGGGTGTGCCTCGGGTCATGTGTGCGGTGCAGGGGGGCTGCTGGCCCAGCTCAGGCCATCCGGGCAGGCGAGTGGGCTGGCACGTGGATAGGCCTCCCAGTGCAGGGGGCCACAGCGACCATGCTGGATTCTGGCTTCTGGGCCGTAGGCGTCATGGCAGGGGGCCTGGGTGCGGGAGGGTCAGCACGTCGGGTTTTGAACCGTGAAGCCGTGAACTGAGATGGGGAGTAGAGGAGGGGCAGGTTGTGGCTCGGAGAGGTCCCAGCAGGGCAGGGAGGCTGCAGGAAGCTCTACTGGGGTAAGCAGCCAGGATTCTGGGGCTAGCACCATCCCTCCCTGTCTGCGAGTCCCCTTCTGCCTCAGTCTGCTCATCCGCACAGTGGACATGATGCACCTCGTCCTCCTCCCCGAGGGCCTTCCCGCCACCCCCGAGCCCGAGCTGTGGAGCACATGTGTGGCCTGAGCCCTTGGCAAAGGACACTGGTGGTGGCCCCCATGACCCTGCAGGGCAGGGGGCCTTCAGCTCCCAGCAGCACTGATCATGGTGGGGTGGGGGCATGGCTTTTGAGGTTTCCATAAGAGCTGAGTCTGGACCTTCTTTCTGGCCCCATCAGAGTGTGTCCAGGCTACGTCTGACTCTCCGGAGCCAGAGTTCAGCAAGTTGGCGGGGAAGCAACCTCACTGGGGCCACATGAAGTCCCACGGCCTGGATGGCTCAAAGCAACAGAAATTTATTCTCATAGTTCTGGAGCCAGAAGTCCTAAACCCAGAGGTCAGCAGGGCCGTGCCCTCTGATGGCTCTGGGGGAGGACCCTGCCTGCCTCTTGGTGGCTCCTTGTCTTATGGCTTCATAATCCTGTCTGCCCCCATCTGCACATGGTCTCCAGCTCTGGGTCTGATTTCTTTTCTGTCCCTTACAAGGACACCTGTCCTTGGGGTTAGGACACACCCTGATCCAGGATGACCTTCCCTTGAACCTTAATTACACCTGCAAAGGCTTATTTCCAAATAAGGTCGCATCCTGAGGTTCCTAGCGGGGAGACACTGTTCAGCTCACCAGGTCCCTGGTGGGCTAGGTTCAGACAGGCTGAGCAGGAGACCCACTTACCATCAGCTTCTGCGAGATTGACACCAGGGCCGCCCCGCCCAGCCCTCCCCTGGACAGCGTGGCCTTTACTGAGCAGTTACCCTGCTCTGTGGTCCCGACGGGATGGGTGGGAGCAGTTGGGTGCAGAGGGAGGTCATGCTGGAGCAGCAGATCTTTGCATCTACTGCCCTGTAAGGCAGGAGCCTGCCCAGCCAGGGAGGTCTGCTGTTGGGATGTCCCTGGGCTCTTTTTGTGGGTGACAGAGGTCCAAAGCCATCGCTGACGAGGGTCCCAAGCCCTAGGAGCTCAGACAGGACCCCCATTAGGGGGCCACAGCCCTAATCTGACCTCATCTCGGGTCCAAGCTGGTCCTGCCCCAGGGGGCACACCATTCTGGATAAAAACCCAGGGTCCAGGGAGGGGTGACTTATGCAAAGTCCCCGGTAGAGAAGCTGCTGGCCACACTGGGCCCCCAGGCGGGGGGGGCACCTGACCCCCTCTCTCCCTTGCTCGGTGCCCACGCCCAACTCACACTGTGGCCTGGGCGAGAGGGTGAAGCCGACGTGGGCCTTGCCGTCCCCCCACCCCGGGCCTCACACACCCACGGAGGGTCGGCCACTACTGAGGCCTCAGAAACAAATGTGTGAGGCGTATGTGCTGCTTCCATCCCTGCTTCCTGAGGCCAGTGCCCAAGTGGTGGGTCACGTGCCTTCTGTGGACGTGAGGATACTGTGACCACCACGCCCCCACACCCCAAGCCTGGCCACAACTGAGCACTATTCCCAGAGCCTGGGCCACGTCTTTATTCCAGAAAGAACACCAGGTTGGCCTTTTCCTGGAGGCCCCCGTTCCACCCCCGACACACCTGGGTCTGGGGAAACCGAGGCCCCACTTCTCTGGGTGAGGTTGGGTCACGCTGCGCCCTCCCAGGTGGTCTCCTGGGGCAGCAGGGCTGGCGCCACCATCGCTGTCACTCTTATCTCGAGGGCGCTGGAGACGGAAATGGCACATTCTTGAATCCTGTGATCACTTCCCAGGACAGGCTCGGTCCCCGGGGACCCAGCCAAGCGAGGATGTGGCTCCCCGCTCTGCAGACAGCTGCCCAATCGGCTTCATCTGCCCAGCGTCCCGGCCTGGCCGAGCACGGTCTGAATGTGCCTGGGCGGGCAGTGGGGGTGGGGCCACCTGGCCTTGATGAGGACAGGGAGATGGGGGCAGGGCGGGTGTGGGGGCAGCCTGGGCCACCTGGCCTGGACAGCCCTGGCGGGTCTCAGGCCATCACAGCCTGTCTGAGGAGGAATCTCCTGGGCCAGCAGCCCAGTGCACTGGGGACTCTGAGCAGGCCGTCCATCGGGGCAGCTCTTGGCCTGAGGGTCATACGTGGCAGGCAGTGTGGTCAGGGCAAGAGAAGCTTGCTGGCCTTGAAGGGTGGGTTGGTGGGGGAAGGGTCTTTCTGGGGAGGGGAGGGTTGAAGCGAAGATGAACATGGGGTACGGGTGAGGAAGGGGAAAGGATGGACAGGAGGGCGGGGAGAGGGGCAGAAGGCAGACAGGATGTGCTTTCCCCTGGAGGGGGGTCCCACCCTCCATAGACCCCCCAGGGCAGACTTCTGGTCCATGCCCTCAACCCAGACATCCGTGGCCCTGTAATTCCAGCTTAGAATATTCCTTCCTCTTGACACTGGGGCCCTCCCCTGCTCAGTCTTTCCCATCAGCCTCCCCTCCTTCCCCCCATCCCAGCCTCCCGGGTCTCCCCCCAGGACATCATGCACAGCATGCTGGACCAGGCAATCCCACCCCCCCACCCCCCCTCACATCCAGGACACCATCCTCAGGGGCTACACAGAACCCATGAGACGCTCACGTGGGCTGAACCTCTCCTCCACGGAGCTTGTCTGCCCTGCACCCCTCCTGGAGCAGTCTCCTCTCTGCCCAAATTAGCAGCACGTCTTCCTCCATCCACACTCCATGCAGGCACCCCCCCTGCGGGAAGCCTCCTTACCATGGCAGAGGCCGGTCCCCAGAGCCCCCACCCTTGATGGTTTGCGTAGGCTTCTTCTTCCGTTCCCTGTGCTGGACTGTGGGCCCCCGAAGTCCTTGCCCAAGACCAGGACCCCATGACGGCAGGGCAGGGAAAGTGATCAGGATAGTGGCTGGCCCTGTGGGATGTTCCTCTTATTCATTCATTCATTCATTCACTGTGGGGCTCCTAGTCTGGGTCAGGTCTGGGGTTCTGGCCCAGGAGGCGGGGGGTGGCCAAGTTCCCTCCGGGTGGGGCTGCCCAAGTGAGGCCAGTGGGGCCGAGACAGCTGACAAATGGTCCTTCTTCAGCCGTGGGGCGGCAGCTAATGATTCCCTGTCTTTAATCAGGCCTGCTGGCAGGGCCCTTTCGATCCAGGTAAATGAGTACCTGGGGTCAGGGCTGGCTCTGGGAATCGGCCTTCCGGGACCACGGAGGGAGGCCCAAGGAAAACACACGGCTGCGCCCATCGCGGGCCCTCGGGGAGCTGGGAAGAAAGAACAACACTGTCGGGGGCAGCTTCCCAGCAGGCAGCACGCCTGGGCCTCGCTGACCCGTGCCCTCACCCCCTGCTTGTCCCCCGGCTCCGTCCTTCAGCAGACACGCACAGAGCTCTGTGCAAATACCATGTTTTCACTGAACAGCCCTTTATTAAGCACCAACTACATGCTGGGCCCTACCCTGGGCAGGAGGGTGGGAAGTACAGAGAAAGGAGAGGTGGGGATCTGCACGTCGTAAGAACTTACTGTAGCTGGGTGGGGCTCACTGCAGGGCACCTGCGCCCCACCTGGCTGGGCACAAGCCCCAGCTTCTCCACGTGCTGCCCTGCGACGTGCAGCAAGCTGTGCGCCCCGCCCCAGGCCTCAGTTTCCACATCGGCACATTGACCTGAAGGATTGTGAGAATTTAGTGAACCACATTTGATAAACATATGCTGGGCTCTGCCGAGTCCCGGATATTCTCACTGGACCCTCATGGGGTCCTCTGCAGTGGGGACCTACGGTCAGCACCCCCATTACACGGATGAGAAGAGGGAGGCTTGGGAGGGGGAGGCACTCAGGCAGGATCCTGCAGCCGGAAGTCGGGGGAAGTCGGGGTTGCCAGACCCCGCTAGGCTGGAGGCAAGGGAGGGTGGGGGCGGGGTGCCCAGGCCAGGGCCACCCATGCACACTGAGCTCCTGCCCTGTGGCCCACAGGTCCTGGAGGGGTGGGGATGGGGGTGGGGCAGGGTAGCCCAGGCCCAGGGGCCATGCACACTGATTGTTGCCGCCCGCAGGTCCTAGAGGAGCGCATGAAGCTGGAGTGCAAATGCCACGGCGTGTCGGGCTCGTGCACCACCAAGACGTGCTGGACCACGCTGCCCAAGTTCCGCGAGGTGGGCCACATGCTCAAGGAGAAGTACAACGCGGCCGTGCAGGTGGAGGTGGTGCGGGCCAGCCGCCTGCGGCAGCCCACCTTCCTGCGCATCAAGCAGCTGCGCAGCTACCAGAAGCCCATGGAGACGGACCTGGTGTACATCGAGAAGTCGCCCAACTACTGCGAGGAGGACGCGGCCACGGGCAGCGTGGGCACGCAGGGCCGCCTGTGCAACCGCACGTCGCCGGGCACGGACGGCTGCGACACCATGTGCTGCGGCCGCGGCTACAACACGCACCAGTACACCAAGGTGTGGCAGTGCAACTGCAAGTTCCACTGGTGCTGCTTCGTCAAGTGCAACACGTGCAGCGAGCGCACCGAGGTCTTCACCTGCAAGTGAGCGCCCCGCCGGCGCGCATGCGCACACCGCCCGGCACGCGCCCCCGCCGTCCCCCCGCTGCGGGGGGGCTCCTTCCCCCGCCCCCCCGCGGTCGCTTCCTGTGGCCGAGCCCTGTCCCGGACCAGCCCAGAGGTGTCCCTCTGGGGCCTAGGGAGTTCCTGCTTTTCTCCGGGGAAGCGAACCCTCCGGGACTCAAGCGTCCCCTCCCCCGCCTGGTGGCACCGACGACGTGGAAATGCCATGCGGGCCGGCCGACGCCACGCGGGACCCCACGCGGGACCGTTCCCCCGGCCGCACCTGCTGCCGCGGGCCTCGGGGTGGCCCGGGCAGATGTTGACCAAGTTTATTTATGTGTCGTTAGTATCAGAGAAGAGTAGCACTAAGGCATAGCCAGTCCTAACTGTACCCCGTGTGAGCGCAGCCCCTGGGGCCCCCGCTTGCTCTCCCGTCTCTGGACCCGAGGGAGCATCCCCGGTGCACAGCACCCTCTGGCCCTGCCCCCAGAGGGCCTCTGAGGAGAGCCACGGACAGGGACCCTTCTTGAAAATCATATCACACAAATCAAAATGTTACCCACGTCAGGCTCCAGGAGTGCTGCGTCCCCCCGCAATGCTGTCCCCCCCTGCCCAGCACCCCCGCCAGCCCGGCAGCCTCGGTTTACAGAGCCCGCTCCTGCCCAAGCCAGCCGGAAGCCTTGGACAGCCCTGCGCTGGCTGGCGGTGGGCTGGCGGGGTGGGGGGCGGTTCAGGGGTGTCTGCCTTCTTTGACAGATGCAGACACGGAGGCCCCGAAGGGCTCGAGAATGAGCCAGAGACCCTGAAGTGATGAGCGGAGGCTCCTGCCTTGGCTTGGGCGTCCTGACTCTGGGCAACGTGCTCTGGGGACACCCAGGGTGGCTTGAGACTGCCCCCATGTTTTGAGAAATCTGGCTGTACCCCTCCTTCCCTGCCGCCAGCCGCACAGGGACCTGTACCCCCAGAGATGCCTGCTGGGGCTTCTCTGTGGCCTCTGGGTCCAGTCCTCCTCCTTGGGCCCTGACTCCAATGCTGAGAAAGCTCAGAGCCAGCCTGCTGTCCTGCTGTCCCGGCAGGTGTCTGCCCTCCAGACCCCGCCCCCAGGCTCCCTACATGCACTCCCTCCCCTGAAGTTCAACTCACCCTCAAACTTGAGAGGGGGCCCTGCTCAGGTCTCATGTGCGGGGTGGGGAGAGACCAGAACCCCGGGACTCGGGGCTGACGTGTCCTCTCTGAACACGCCCACCCTCCCTCGTGCAGTCTGAGGCCCCGAGGGTGGCTTGCCGGCAAGGATGGTATGCGGCTGGCTTCTGGTGTGTAGCCCTCCGCTGCTCATGTGTCCACCCCCCCGCCCCCAATTTTGGGTATTTTCATGCAGAAACCTGTGGAAATGTGTCCTCAGGCAGTTGACAAGCCAAGTGGGCCCGACATTAGCCTGGGGTGAGTGACACTCTCTGGGCCCTGGCCCTGGCATCTACCCCGTGGTGATGCCAGGACATGCCATCAGCTGCTGTTCCCGGCACCTCTAGGCCACGGTGAACGCCCCGCCCCGGTCCCCCTCCTCTCCGGGTCCCAGGACACTCCTCTGAGTCCACAGGCCCGGCTAACTTATATTGTTATATAGCGTCGAAATGTCTATCGTGTCTTTTAAATTATTGTGACCTACACTGGGTACTGGAGGGAGGGGACAGCCTCATGCAGTGCCCCGAGCCAGGCTCCTCCTTCTGCTTGAAATGGACTCTTGGGGTCCCGGATGCCATCGAGTCACGCGCACTGTCCAGGCGCCTCTGCCGAGACCCTCCTCGAGAGCCTGTCAGCAGCAGCCCCTCCCTCGGGTGAAAGGGGGTCAGTGTGGCCCGGGTGGGGCGGGGGCGGTCGGGGCACTGCGTGTCCCCTCGCCCTCCCACTTGAAGAGAGCTGGTGGGTTTTGGATGGGCTGTGTCCTGCCTTCCCCGGAGGGGAGCGTCCGGTCCCAATAAAGCTGGAATCAGAAGTGAGTGTGTGTGGAGCCCACGCGACACCCTTGCAGCTCTCTCCCCCTGGGGGAGACCTCCTGGGGACTCTGAGCCTCAAGCCCCCTCGGCCCTCGGGGGCCCCACCTTTCTGGCTTCCTTACTCCTCTGTGCAGGCTGAGTCAGCACTGTGCCCATGTACCTCTGTCCTCACATGTCGTCCAGGTTCCAGGGGAGGCCTTGGGTTGTACAAGCCTCCAGGCACCTTTGGGGGCCACTGCACCCAGGAGGGGCCGCCGGTGGTGGCTGGAAGCAGATGCTGGACAGTCCGGGTTCTCTCTGGACAGCCTGGGCTCAGGGTATGGGGACAGGAGGCCATGGGTCTGGTGCTAGAGCCAACTCATGGGGTTGGGTGAGGGCTGTTCTTAGGAGAAAGGGGGGCTTAGGGGTGGAGGACCCGCAGCCAGGAGGCCTGGTTCCATCCATCTGTCTCCTTCTGCTTTGGACCCCGACTGGTCTCGGGATCCCTATGGGTCTATCCGTTGTGTCTGGTGGGTTTTTGCTCAGGTGCCCTCTTGGGGTGCTCCTAGCCCCTTCCAGGCTTGGGAAGACAGCCCGAGGCCCCTGGGAGCCCAGCAGCCCCTGGCTGGCCACCAGGCCTTGCTGCTTCTCCTTGGAGGCCTGGGTGCCGCTGGGCCTCCGCACTTGCGGTAACCGTGTGAGCACAGAAGGATGAATGGCATTCCTGCCGAGGGCTGGAAGGCATGCGGTGGGGCCGGTTTGGCCACTGCCCGCTGTCCCGGCAGCCTGGCATCGGGCGGAACCGCTGATCAAACAAGGCCCCGTCCACACTGTGCCCGCCGGGGCACCCACGGAGCCTGGCCCCAGACCCCAGTGGAGGAGCCACCCGGTGGGCTTCTGAAGGAGGACATGTCCCTGGAGGGTGTGGAGACAGGGAGATGGATGTAGAAAACTCTGGACTTAGAGCCCACGCCCAACCCTTCCGACATCCAGGCATGGATAACCTCTAGGGTGGCCCTGCCCAATCTATGGCCTCAGTTTCCCCATCTGAGAGCAAGAGGTGGCCTGGGCCAGCACTTGGTGGTTAGTGGGGCCCGTGGGACCTGTGTCTGGGCCGGGCAGTTTGGCAGGAGGCCCCGGTTCCCTGCGAGACGGTAAGCAAATCCGCGGTGGTGGCTGCAGCCGGGGTCCGGCTACTCCCACAGGGCCAGGAATGAGGAAAGAGCTTCGAGAATGCCCCGGCCCCAGTGCCCAGACTGTACTTACTTCTTGGCCATGGTTCAACCCCAGCCCCAGCCTCCCAGGGCCACCTGGCACATCCTCTGAGGGGCCCTGCTTGAGGTGTGGAGCTCACACCGCCCAGCCTGCCTGGGGGCCCTCCTGACCCCCAGCCCCGGGCTCCGCCTCTGAGGCTACAGTTTCAAGAGCATCCCCAGACAGCCTCCACCCCCCGCAGTGGCTTGTTCCCCTCCGCATGGTGCCCCTGCCTCCTGGGCTCCGGGTGCCCTGCTCTTAGCTGGGCATGCCAGGTACCTGACTCCCTCTCCACGTTGGCCCAGGGATGCTCCTTCCCCAGAATTGCCTTCCCACCGTGCTCCAAGAGGCGGTCACCACGCAGGTGCCAGATGTGGGCAGACCTCGAGGCAGTCATTCATTCCTTGCTCATTCGCTTGTTCTGTGGCGCTGGGGGCTGGGCCCTGCATTGGGCCCTGGGAACAGTGGTGGCTCACACCTGGCCTTGACCTCCCGGGGCTCTGGCTCCTCACTTGGCTCTCCTGCCCTGAGTGGCAGCCTATTCTCAGGGACAGCCCCTGGCTGAGACAGCCTGACAGATAGGAAAAGGCTTTGGGTGGGTGCTTGCATAACTCTGGGCCTCAGTTTTCCTCTCTAGATTGGGTATAGGGAAGCAAGTGGTGCCCGGCCCAGCCCACCTCTCTCTTTCTGTATGTGGAGGGTGCCCCTGCCCACAGTTGGCTCACAAGCAGGTCTTTAGCACCAGGACCCCTCCCACCTCTGTCCCCAGTCCCCCGCTGGACCGCCCAGGCTGTCCACCCAGATGCCGTCTGTGGTCAGAGCTCACAGGTCTCACAGGTTGCTCCTTGGTGGGGACTTCAGAGTCCTTCCTGATCCTCTGTCTCATCTCCTACAGCCTGTCTCCACCCTGCCTCCACGCAGATCCCCCTGTCCTGCCGGCAAGCCAGCCCCTCCCAGAGCTCCCCATCGAGCTCCACACCACCCCCTGACCCTGCCTGGCCTCCCCGCCGAACTGTGCCCTCTGGCCAGGAAGCCCTTTCTACCACATCCCTTGCCCACTCCCCCTTCCCATAATGCTCACTTCCCAGCAAACTTGTTGGGGCCCTGATGTTTCCTTTACCCTCCACCCAGTTTCCCTCCTGATGGAGAGGGGGGTTGCTGCTGTGACTGTCCCTGCTCCCAGTGGGTCTAGGAACCTTAGAAGTGAGAGGCTCTGCGGAACCCTGAACACCCACCAGGCCAGACGCGGGGTCTGGTTCAGAGACCCACCATCTTCACCATACCCCTTCCCTACGTAGGTCAGTGCTAGCTCTGTCTTACAGGTGGGAAAACCCAGGCACAGAGAATGAAGTGTTCTGCCCAAGGTCACACAGCCAGCAGAGGCAGCATGTCCTCTGGGGTCTTCCTTCTACCCGACTCATATGCCTCCTCCCACCAGGGGAAACTGAGGCCCTGGGACCTTGCCTAAGGCTGTACAGAGACAAGCAGGAAAGGAATGGCCGAGGCAGGTCCTGGGGAAGAGGTGATGGCCATGCTCTGCCTTCGCCGAGGATGGAACAAGAAAGACTGGGTTGGAGGCCGCAGGCAGGATCTGGGTTAGACGTCTAGATGAACTTCGCAACTCTCAGAGCTGGGAGGCAGATGGACTGGGGAAGAGAGGTGAGTGGAAGCTGGAGCTCTTTGCACTCAGGCAAACAGGGAAAGTGTGAGTTCCCCTGAGCAGAGCGGCCAGGGCTGCTCCTGGAGGCACCAGGCCAGGAACGGGGCCGCCAGGAGCCAGGAAGTTCAGCTGGATGTCAGCCTGGAGCTCACCTACAGCTGTCCTGGCCCCCTTCCCTCCTGTGGGTCTGAGCTTGCGTCCACCTTCCTTCTCTGGGGTGCCGCCTGCCTTCCTATCACGTCGTTGGCCTTGCAGGGCCCCGGGGACTCAGAAGTCTGGTCTGGGCGTCCCAGGCCCTAGTGAGTCTCAGAAGGCCCGAGAGGGCTGTGGGCTTGGCAGCCCCCTCAGGGCCCAGCAGAGGCCTGGGGGAGGGGGAGGGTTGGCCAGGGGGTTGGCAAAGACCCTGGGGCTCGGGGATCCCTTATAGCCTGTCCTGGAAAAGCCTGGAACTGCCTGGCCAGCTCCCCTGCTTGTGTCTCTGGATATGGCTGGAATTCTGCATTCATATGGGATGTGGTAGAAAAGAAAGCCCTCGAAGCCTTGCAAGGAAGCAGCCCATCAGGCCAGTAGGTCCAGGATCAAGGGTCCTCTTACTCCACCTGCAGGCAGAGGCCAGTGGCCGACAGGGCAGGCCTGGGACACCCTCCAGACCTTGGACACAGGTAGCCTCCTTGGGGCCGCTGGTCTCCCGTGGGTGGCCAGTCCACTCCCCTTGAGGCCTGAGGGTGGCCTTCAGGACTCTAGTCCTTCTAGGACTGACCCAGCAGGGGGTCCGGGCTGGCCCCTCTGGGCAGGACACCAGGGGAGGCCTCTCCAGGTGTCTGAAGCTCCGGAGGCCCCCTGCCCGAGCTGCTGGGGCTGGGGGCCAGCTGCGGCCATTCTGCTGGCTTGGCCTGTGTACCCCACATCCCTCCCCCAATGTGGGTTGGTGGGGAGGGGGTTTTTGCCTAAGGTCTGTCCCCTGGCTTCTGGCTCAAACTCTCACTCCTGGTTCCCGTGCCCCTGGCTCTTCCAGCAGACAGGACGGGACATGGCATCCAAATAGTCACGCATTTTTTTGCCCACTTGTCCGTCATTGCTAAGCTCCTCAGTGCCCAGAGCTTGGCTCAGCACTGGGGGTTCCAGAGCTGAATGTGAAATGAGCTCTTCTCTTCATCGACCCCAGGCCAGGATGCGGGACAGAATGGTGAACACACAGGCTCCATCAGCCTCCACACACAAGGCTGCAACAGAGGGAAGTAGGGTCTGGGAATGCAGAGGTGTGTGGAACCCCCCTTGGGTAGACGCTGGGGTAGTCAGTAAAGACTTCTTGGAGGAGCTGGCATCCAGGCCAAGGCCCAGGAAAAAAGGGAAGAAAGAAAAGTGTTGGGAGGGACACAGAAGGAAAAGGGATGCCTCGGGTATGGGACTGGAGGAGAGAGGCTCTAACGTGGCCTGGGGTAACAGTGTGGACAGTGGAGCATGGGGCTTGGGGGCTGGGCAGTGGGGAGAGCAGAGCTTGAAGAGCTCCCTCACACCTGATAAAGTTCCAGAAGGTTCTGGAAGGCCATAAGGGAACCTTCCACTTGAGCTTCATGGTTTCCAGCATCTGGCAGGAACACTCCCGGTGCCCTTCCCCTTGTAACCAACAGAGTCTGGTGACTTCTGAGCAAAGAGCCTGCATGCCCGCTGGCTTCCCTGAGCCTCTGTCTGAAGCCCCTGTTCTCCAGTAGAAAAGTAGCTCAAATATGAGTCCTCAGGCTGTGAAGGGTGTGGGGAGCAAGGGGTAGGTGGGGGGCCCTTGTCAGGCTGCTCCTGGTCCATCCCGGTCCCTCTGCTGTGTTGGGGCCACGGCTGTTGGTTACCAAGGGTTTGTCTCACCAGCTCAGTGAAAGCATTCGAGGAGAGGCCTCTCCGGGCCTCAGTTGCTCCATGTGGACTGGTTGATCCCAGGGTCATCATCAGAGCCAGGATGGGCCCAGCCTGGGTGAGCACTGAGTAGGCCACCCCCAGGTCTGGCCTCTTTGGGCTGACAAGGCCACACCAGGATTTCGAGCTTCTTCTTGTCAACCAGTCTGGGAGGGCGCACCCTGCCTGCTGAGACAGAGGGGATGGCCTTGTCCATGCTCCCGACATGGGCGGGGTGATTAACACCTGCTTCCCCTTCTGGGTTCCCAAGGAAGGGAGATCAATTAAATCTCAGGGACAGCTCTCTGGGAGAGGGAGGCCGACTGGTGGCAACATAGCTGAGTCACCACGATTCTCTCTGGGAGTGAGGGGAGTGCCCATGGCAGGGTGGGGAGCTCCCTCATCTCAAAGGGCCCCTCTCTCGTGGAGGGGCCTGCAGGCCCTGAGGGGGGTCAGTGCCTCACTGAGGAGACTTCAGGGCAGCCCTGGGAGGCCTGGCAAGGGGGCAGGCCTCAGGCCATATTAGGAGAACTTTCTCGGGGCCAGAGCTATAAAGACGGAGTTCTGACAATCACTAGGGGAATGCAAGCCTGGTTTGATCTTCATGTAACAGACAGGGAGGGATGCTCCCTGTCTTTCCCGAGGGGAGCTGGGGCCTTGGACAGGAATCCCCAGAGAGGGGAAGGCCAGAGAAGGCCAACGCCAGGATCAACCCAGGCTAGGAGCCCCAGTGGTCCCTTGAGTGCGGTAGGAAGGGACTTACCCCAGGGCCCATGTGGGATGGGAAGGAACCAGGACTCGGGCCTGTCGCTCGGTGGGGAGGCTAGAGGAGCACCTGCACTTTCGTCCCGTCTGTAGCCTGTGGATCAAAGGAGAGGCCAGGACAGCTGGGCCCGGGAAACACACTGGGGGTCTGCGTCCCATACCACCTGCCTCTGTGACCTCAGCCCCACTCTGCCTCAGTTTCCCCTCTGTAAGCTCAGATGAGAGTGCCTGCCTAGAGACTGTGAAGAGGGTGCCGTGGGATGGCCAGTGATGAGTCAGCAGAAGTCGGCAGCCGTCCCCCCCACCCCCCACCATCCAGGCCAACTGAGGAGCAGGGGGAGGACATGCCCCTCAAGCAGGGAGCCAAGTATTCATGTCAGGAAGCCCCTCTACTACCCACCTGCTCAGGGGCCCCTTCCCTGGGCAGGCTCATCAGTGGAGGGGTGCGGTAGGGCCCGGCAGACCCCTCCCTGTCTGTCCTTCCCTGACTTGGAAGTCGGACTGTCTCGCTGGAGAAATTCTGCCTGTGGACGGACCCCGTGTGGGCCTGCGGCAGGCCAGGTACACAAGCAGGCATTGGGGCTGCTGAGAAATGCGGTGCTCTGGGAAGACACCAGGGCCCTACACTCGTGTGCTCACTACTCTTTACGTCCTGCGGAGGTCCCAAGGACTATATTCTGGCTCAGGGCCTGGAAGCCCCAGGTCTCAGCCTCTCTCTCCAGGGTCCCTTCAGCTGGTGCCTGCCCCTCTCCAGCGCCCGCTGGGGGCCTCTTGCCTTTGACTGACCCCTGACTGAGGCTGGGCCCCAGGACCCCAGGGTCCCCTCCTGTCCCCATCACAGGGTTTTCGTGGTCAGGAAGCTGTCTCTCTCCCTGGTTGCCGTGGCCAGCGATCTCTTTGAGCCTCGGCTCCCACCAGCAGCACCCAGTGTATCCCCAGACTGCTTCTGTCCCCCTGGGACTCCCCAGGACTTGCCCTGGACTCCTCCCTGCAGCCTGGCAAAACCCCCTCTCCAGGGACCCCCAGATTCATATCCCAACTGTACCCCTGGAATGCTGCCTTGTGTCTGGGGCCCCTGGGCCGTCTGGTGGGCCCCACCCGCTCAGACCCCTGAACTGGCCAATCGTATTTCCCCACTTACCCTCCACCCCCCACAGGCCTGCAGGCTTTTCACCCACCCCTCCCTTCCACGCTCCTTGGGGCCCTCTGGGGCCCTCCTGGTGGCCCTGACGTCACTTCTTCCGGGACGCCCCGTTCTGCACCAGGTGCCCTGTGCTACCCCCATCAGACGTGTTATTGCTGTCTGTTGACTCTGAGATGCAGGTGCGGGGGGGAGGGTGGGCACCCCTGGACCTGCCCCCTGCCCCCTGGGCGTGGCCGGCCCTCGAGGACGTGCTTCCCGCGCAGCCGTAATGGGCACCTTTATCCATAATCATCTTCTGATACCTTCATACCCCTGTCACTGGCAGTTAAGTCAAAGCTTGGCACGAGCCCCAGAGCGCCAGGTCAGGCCTTGCACAACGTGGGGTGGGGCGGGGGGGGGCGGGGAGGAATCCCCGCAGGGACGCTGGGATGCACCTATTTTTAGCCTCCAGAAGAAAACTCAACCCCAACACACACAACATGCAACACAAATATTTGTTTTTATTCTTAAAAGGGCTCGGGTGGCGGGTTTGGGGCCTGAAGCACACGCTCAGTTGAGCCACGCTGGCTTGGAGGGAGCCTCGCCTGTCCCCACACGCCCCACCCTGCGGCTCCAGGAGCCTCCCCAGGACCCCACCCACCCTCGCTGTCCTTTAAGGAGCTAGCCGGGCAGCTTCCCGCCTTCCGCCTCGCTCAGCCCGCTGTCCCTTCGGCCCGGACCGCCTGCCCCTCTCTGGAGGGGCAGCCGCTTGGAAATCCCACGTTCTAGAAATTCCTGCTCTGCGGAAGCCTTCCCCTGCTCCGGATTCCCTGCAGTTAGCAATGTGGGGGGCAGATGGCCCTACTGAGGGGCGCCATTCTGACTGCTCCGCGCCGGCTCCCGGGCAGACATGAGGGAGACACCCCCAGACCACTCGCGGCCTCAGGGAGAGGCACCCGAATCCCCGAGCCACGTCGCGAGTTCGGCAGCTCCGCTTCCCTGCTTGCCGGATGCTTCCCGACGCATCCTTGCCCAGGGCCGCCCTGACGAAAGACAGCAGCCAGGGGAGCTTCGAACAACAGACATTTACTTTCTGGGGGTTCGGAGACCAGAGTCCAAAGTCAAGGTGTCCGCGGGGCTGCCTCCCTCGGGGACTGGAGAGGGAGGACCGCAGCAGCTCCGGGCGGCTGCCAGCATCCTTGGCTTACGGTCGGGTCACTCCAGCCTTCAAGGCCAGCATCTGCCCGTCTCTCTGTGTGGCCTGCTCCTCTGTGTGCGTCGGACCCCCCCCCCCTCGGGCATCTGCTCCCTCTCAGAAGGTTCCCTGGGATGGCATCTGGGGCCTGAGGACAAGCCAGGGCCATCCCCCATCTCCAAGCCCTTCCTTAATCCACGTCCCGTAGAGGGAAACACTGAAAGGCTCTGGGATTCGAACCTGGACATCCCGGAGGCTGACAGACCCCGTGAGGTCTCCATGAAGACAGACTCCCCGGGAGGAGAAGAAGGCCAAGCAGGGAGGGGTCCGCCAAGGCAGACGGCAGACCAGGAGGTGCTGCCCCCAGCATTTGGGTTTGGAGAGAAACACAAGCTCGCGGCATCAAAGACCATCCGGGGTGAAGCAGGCCTGGGTCGGCCTCACTCCCACGGCAGCGCCAGCAAGAAGCCGTGCAGGTCACCACAGTCCACGGCTCAAGGCCCTCCCTCCAGGCGTAATTCGTCCTGTCCCCTGACGTGCCTGTGGGGGTGGCTGAGACATCCTTGACTGGGACGCTCTTTTCCGAGCCCTCTGCGTGGCGGTGGTTGCCTTCCTGCTCCTCAAGGCTCAGCATGACGGTCACCGACTCAGAGATCCTTCTAGTCTCCAAACTTAGAAGCGACCTGTTCCCCAGACCTCTCACGGAGCTCGTCCCCCGGGCTTCTGGTTGATTCCGTCAGCACATGCACCCTTGGACGGGACACTGCTGCCTTCTCCCAGTGGCCCCGTGACAGCGCCTGGGACAGAGCAGAAGTCCAGCCGTGTTTTGTTGACCCCGTGGACGGATGTGTCCCAGACATCGGTTCGAAGATGAGAAAATGCCTTCAGTAGCAGAAAACCATCTAAGGAGAAACCGAGGCTCCTGCTTGGGCCCACTGGCGCCCCTCCCCCAACACCCCCCACCCCATGCTGCGAGGGTGGTGGGAGTGTAGGTTACAAGATTAGGCGCTCATGTGGAGCCTTTGTCCAGTGAATGCGTGTATTAAGCGCCCACTGTATGCCAAGACCACTCAGCGAACAGTGAACTAGGAACCAGGTCCAGGGATGTTCCCATGCTGGGGGCGGCACCGGGCCCTGAAGGGCCATCCGCAGGGGGTGTGGCTAACCTTGGGCACACATTGTTCTCCCGTGCTCCGGGAGCCCCAGGCTCTGTGCGGGTGTCCAGGGGCTGCTGGGGACAGGGGCTCTGGCCTTCAGACCCACCACCATAGAGCGCCTCTTCTGGGGCCAAGTTTGACAGTCAGGGTTCCACAGAAGGGTCAGTTTGACAAAGGGACCTGCTGTTAAATATGTCAGAAAATCAGGGTGCCAGGGTGGCACAGTTAAGCATCTGACTCTTGGTTTCAGCTTAGGGCATGATCTCGGGGTCCTGAGATCGGCCCCGCATCAGGCTCTGTGCTTAGCATAGAATCTGCTTCAGAGTCTCTCTCCCTCCCCCTCCGCGCCCCTCCCCCCTCCGGCTCACTCCCTCTCTCTCAAATATATAAAAATAAAACTTTAAAAAAAATGTCGGAAAACCACAAAAGGAGTCCAACTCTGTAGTTTCATGGAAGGTACGAAAGGCTGAGAGAGGGACCGGGTCTGCCCCGGGCCACACAGTTTGCACAGGTCTCCTGGCTCCTCCCCCAAACAGAGGCTGCCTGAAGCTGGGCCTCTCCGCCCGCCCTCCCCCCCACTGCGGCTGGCCTGGGGCAGAGCAGCCCAGCTCCAATCCTATCCCCCCATGCTCAGCTGGAGGTCCCGAAGGGAAGTTCCAGTAGAAAGCCAAAGCCGGGAGACTGCGCTCAAATGTTCCTAAGTGAGACCATCCCATAGAAAACTAGTCCAGGAATGCTCTGGAAATTTTCGGCATGCTGACTGGCCACTGAGGTCTTGGGTCAGGGTAGGCGGCGCAGAGACCCATGTTCCTGGGTGCAGGCTGGCTTACCTGGGAGTTTGGTTCATGACGCACCTGCCACTTCCTGGGAGGGCTGGCTGCCACGGCCCACTGCTGGGTGTCACCCCACGGAGAGGGGAGCTCAGGCAGAGTCCTCCTGTGCCCCATGACTGGGGGTGGGGCTCGGTGTTGGTCAGTCTCATGAGGGGACAGTGGAGCCCATCGCCCAATACTCCCGAGACCCTGGGCCTCCTGTTTGGACCCCATGGAGTGAGAAAGGCTTGGCATTGCTGGAAGAAGCTTCCAGCCAGGAAATCAGACAAGGATCCAGGGCCCAGAGAGAATTGTCTGGGCAGAAGGAGCACTGTGGGGCTCAGACCAGGCAGACCACCCCCCAGCTTTCTAAGCAGAATTCAACCCCCATGATCTAACAGGATGGGATGGGAGAAGGACTTCCGGAGGCAAGGCTGAGGGCAGGAAAGCTCAGGGAGCTCTAGGGCCAGATGGGGGTGGGGAGTCGTCCCAGTGTCCCTAGGCTAGCAGGGGTTTGGGTCTGAGTGTTCAGGGCCTTGAATATCAAGCCTGGGCCACTAACTCTGCTCCCATCCCCAGTGGCCCTGGCCGTGGCCTCGTGATTCAGGGGCCAAACCAGTGGGTACGCGGGTCCTTGCCTAAGGTGACCTTCCAGTCCTCTCTGCTGGGCCAACCCCTACACATCCTTCAAGCCTGGTTCGCGCAGCCCCTCCTCCAGGAAGTCCCCAGTGCTGTGCAAATGAGGGCGGGAGCAGGGGCTGCAGGGCGGCTGGAGACTGTGGGGGCTGTAGTGTCATTCTGCCAGCACCAGCCACAGATGCTCGCCGGAGTGCAGGCCCGGAGCAGAGTCGGGGGCGCTCGCGTCTGGTGGGAGAGACACCTGCACAAGAGGGCCTGGTGTGGTAGGAGAGGGTGGCCTCTACGTCCTGGCCCCGCCCTCCTGTTTCTGCCCATGCCTGGGGCTGCGCCGCCTAACCGCTGCAAGCCTCAGCTTCCTCTTCTGTAAAATGGGGATTTTCCTAACGGGCCTCACCTAACGGGTGAGGATGCCTGGCTGGCACAGCTCCAGAAACAAAGGAGGCGCTCGGCTTTCCAAAGCCACTGCTCCTGACGGCAGCTGTGGACGGAGTGGTTAAACCCCAAAGACACATGGAACTCGAGAGTGTGAATGAGGCTCTTTGGACACAGGGCGGCTGCCAGGTCTGCCCCATAGGAGGCTCTTCCTCCTCCCTGCACCTGACCTCGCTGGCCTGGGCCCCCCAGTTCTCAGCTGCAGCAGGCCTGAGCCCCTCGGGGCACAAAGTCCTGGTCAGCCTGGGGTCTGTGCACGCCCAAGGGAAGCCCTTGGTTCCTTCAGTCCCATGGGCCTGGTGCTTCATCTGTAAATGGGGCTCGTGCCCACCCTGCAAGGCAATCTCAGAGCTGCACGAGGTTCTAAGTGCCCCACGCTGGTGGCGGAGGCCGGGCCGGTCTTCTTGATGCAGTGAATGTTCTCTGACCCTTCTGGGTGCCCCACAGGGCTGGGGTCTGGGCGCATGGGGGTCTCACAGGCTGGACCCGATGCCTACCTCATGCCACTCGGGTCTGGTGGGCCCAGGAAGTGGCCCTGTTGTCACAGTCCTGGGAGATTCCCCAGGTCTTCTCGGTGAGACCTCACAGAATGCCATAGTCCCACTCCATTGAGCTGCCAGGGCCTCCCGCCTTTTTCTGGGGATGTCTTGGAGCTGGGGGGGTGGTCAGGCAGGAGAGCCAGTGCTGGTGGGCCTCTGGCCTCAGGACAGAAGCTCCCCTCTGGGGCCTTGGCCTCCTCCTAGCCTGGTGGATAATCCCCCCAGCATTGTGGGAGCAGGAGCTGGGCCCTGGGAAGATGCCCCAGAGCCTCCGCTTGGGCCCGGGAGGGTGACCTCTGGGGTTTTCACTGGTTGCCCCACCCTTGGGGTAATTGAGAAAGCGGCTTCCTTTTAATTAAAGCTCTGCAAAGGGTCTGAGCTCCCTAGGAAAGGGAAAGTGTAGATGCAGAATAATTAGCCAGACAAAAGGCAAATCCCCTTAGCATCTCCCTGGGCAGGTTAATTGGTTGGGGCTCTGGCCCGCCTGTCCGGGCCAGATACCCAGGCTTTCCCCAGCCTCCCGCCGCCTCGCTGACCCTGAGGCCACACCTGCCCCACTGTCCGGTGTGGGAACCCAGCGGGGGCTCCGGTCGCCCTCTGATCCGCCCCTGCCCCGCCAGGGCCTCTGCTCAGCCTCCCGGCCCCTCTCTTGTCATACCCCAGAGCCAGGGGGAGCCTGCGGGGCAGCCCTGGCCAGTCTCCCTGGAGCTCCTGCGGCCCTGGGCACACTTTCCTGTGGCCTGTTCCAGCCACAGCACCCTCTGAACCTTCGCCGGGGCTGACCCCTCTGGCTGGCAGGCTCCCTCCCCACGAACACCCCCAGACCCAGCATAAGTCCTCCTGGCAGAGCCTCCCCTGAGACAAGCCTCTCCTGGGAGGTGCCAGCCACACACTCTCACAGTGGGTCCCTGTGACAAATGTCCTCTCTCCAGCTCATCCTTGTCCTTACCTGTCCCCAGATGTCAGAGACATCTCCAAGGACTCAGGGTCCAGCCCAGGCTCAGCACGTAGCGGCACCCAGGATCCCCAGGCACAAGGTGAGACTCTCGTGCAGGCTGTGAATGCGGAGCCGGGCAGGGCCCGGAGTGTCCCTCACCAGCCCAAACGTAGGCCCGGGAGAAAGGGGCCTCTGACCGTAGGAGGGAGCTGGCTTGGAGAAATCGAGAGGTTATCAGTGAGCAAGAAAGAAGGAAGGAAGGAGGGGGAAAGGGAGAGAAGATAGACGGGAGGGGGAAGGCCTCCAGATCGCTGGCCCCTTCCAGACTGGCAGACCCCATACTGGGCGACGCTCGCTGGGAGGCCTTGCCTAAAATCATTCTGAAACGTCTGATTTCCTGCCCTGCTCTGTGAGGCCTTCCTCTGGCTGTGGCCCCGGGTAGACCCCCGAACCGCGGCCGCCACCATCGCTGTCCACAACTGTGGTGGGAGCAAGAGGCGCCCAGGCCTGCATCTGGCGGAGGCCATGAGGCCACTGAAGTCAGGAGAGGTCGGGGCCGAAGGTCTCACACTGAGCTGTGGGAGAGCAGGGGTGCGGCAGGGTGGGCATAGCCCGGGTCGTCCCGGCTCAGGGCACAGTGTGGGGCCCAGATAGGGGTGGCCCTGACCCAAGGTCACCGCGGGGCTCCTCGGGGCAGCCCTGAGCCCCTTCTCACTGCCCCCACCCTGGTGGACAGTGAGTCAGCCCCACAGCTCGGTCTGAGGCCTTGGGCTGTGGTGGTGTTTCCAGTTGTGGAGAGGGGACAGCTGCTTATTTTTCCTGCAGTTCCTGGGGGTGGGGGGGGGCGGGATCAAGGAAGCTGACCCTGCTGGTTCTCACACTGGTGCGGGCTTCCCGGGAGCCCCTGAAGGAAGTGGGGGGGCCTCAGGGACAGGCTGCCGGGGCGGGGGGCGTGTGGGGCCTCCCTGCCACACTCCTGGGGCGGCCAGCCAAAGCCAATTCCACAGGCCAGTTCCTGGAGCGGGATGTTGGGGTTTCCGAGGTCGAGAAGGAACTGGCAAGCTCGATTCATGATGTCACTGGCCCAGCCCCAGGCCTGGCCCGGGCCCCCGCCCTGCCACCGCCTCTCCAGGGTGAGGGGCACCCTGGGATCGCTCAGAGCCACCACCGGGAGGACTCAGGTACCTGTCCCAGAGCATCCCTAGGCATCCCTAGCTCTCAACACCCGGATTGTGACTGCTAGGGCCACCAACCCGGGGAGGCCCTCGGAGCCGGGGACTGAGTGTCCTGGATTCTGGGACGCGCCAAGGTGGCTTTGAGGGGAGGTTTCCTGAATCAAGAGAACATGTTTCCAAGATGCAGTGATTCACCCGTGCCGGGAGGCCTTCGGAGACCTGCCGACCCTCCTCCCAGGGGCCCAGGGCTCAGTCCCCAGTGGGGCTGGAGGCCCCTGCCCGGCCCGGGACCCAGGTGGGGTCAGTGGGGGCTGCATGTCATCTGCTGCCTAGAGTCGAGGAAACCTCCCAGTGGGAAGAGGGTGGACGACAGGGGCCATCTTCCCCCTTTCTGGGATTTCCAGTTTTTTGCCACAAACACTATTTTTTCTGGAACTTTTTAATGACGTAAAACCCACAGGAAAGTGGACACAGAAATATACAGCTCGACGAGTTTTCACAAACCAAACCCTGCACGTAACCGGCACAAGATCAGAAACAACACGGCCCACGCCCAGAAGCCTTTCGATCCCCGCCTGGCTGCTGTCCCACCCCGGGGGCCACGCTCCCGACTCCCACGGCCGTGGATTCGTTTTGCCTGTTGCATACCCCACATGAACGGGTCACACGGCCTGTCCTCACATCAACGGGTCACACAAAGCCTGTCTGGCTCCTTTGTTCAACATTGTGTTTGTTAAAAAAAGGAGAAGGAGAAAAAGAAACAAAGAAACCCCAAAACCAAAGAAGACAATGTGGGGGTATGTCCTGTAGCTTGATTGCAATAATCCTAAATACATATACTTTCTATGTATTGGTTCTACCTTAGGAAAGCTGGGAAAAAGGAATGCATAGGCAAACAAACAAAAATTGTGTCTGCGAGGTTCCCCTACGCTGTTGCGTGTGGGCGTAACTCATGTAACACTCTTAAAAAATTTAGAGCATTTTTCAGAGCAATCTGAAAAATGAAAATAATCGAAGGGAAAGTACAGACTTCTTCTATGCCGCCCTCCCCACCCCTGCGGCGAACATCTCCCATTTGTCGCAGTAGACGAGCTGACAGGGGCCCGTTATGGTTCATAAAGTGCGTAGCTGACGGTAGGGCTCACTCTTGGTGGTGTGATCCTACGGGTTTGGACAGATGACAGGGACATCTCTCCACCGCCACAGCACCCTCCAGGCTGCAGAGTATTTTCACTGCCCTAAAAATCCTTGGTGTTTCACATCTCTATTTACTTCTCTCCACCCAGCCCCTGGCGACCACTGGTCCTTTTACCGTGTCCATATTCCGGGCCTTTCTCAGAATGTGACAGAGCGGGGGCCCTACAGTATGGGGTCTCGTCATGCAGACTTCTTTCCCTTACGGATGTGCATTTACCGCTCACTCTTCTTCAGCGCTGAGTAATAGTCCATCGTCTGCGTGGACCACAATCCATTTATCGGTCCACCTGCCCGATACCTTGGTTGGTTCCAGGTTGTGGCAATTATGAGTAAAACTGCCAGAAACATCTGTGGGCCGGTCCTTAGGTAGACATCAGCGTTTCGCTCTTCTGAGTAAAAACCGGGGAGTACAAATGCTGGGTTATGGGGAAAGAGTATGGTTGGTTTTGATGGCGCTGTCAGCTAAGGGTCCAATTCTTGATTTCAGCTCAGTCCGTGATCTCAGGGTCGTGGGATCGAGCCCTGCGTCGGGATCCGAGCTCAGCATGGAGCCTGTTTGAGAGTCTTCCCTCTCTCTGCTCCCCCCCACTTCTGTCTCTCTCTAAAATAAACCAAAATTTTTAAAAAAAATGAGTTTCGTCCCGCACAGTGGCCGCACCCTTCCGCATGCCCCCCCAGCCACCCACCTGCGTCCTTTCATCCACACCGTTGCCAGCACTGGGCGCGGTGGGTGGTGTGGATTTTGCCCTTTCTCAGACGTGTGTCGTGGTGTCTTATTTTAATTTGCAGTCCCCCGATGATACAGGAGTGGAGCATCTTTTCAGATGCTTATTTCTCATCTTTGGTAAGTTCTCTCTTCAGATCTTTGCCCCGTTTTTTAGTTCTCTTTCCTATCTCGGAGTTAAGGCTCTGTGTACTCAGCACAGTGGCCGTTTAGCAGATACGTTTTACGATGGTTTTCTCCCCACTGTGGCTTGTCTTCTCTCTCTCATGGCCGTGTCTTCCTCAGAGAAGTTTCTAGGTGTGATGCACCTGGCTCATCCACTCTCTCCCTCACGGACCGAGCCGTTGGCGTTGTGTCTACAACGTCCTCTCCAAACCCGAGGTCGTCCAGGTTTTCTCCTCCGTGATCTACTAGGAGTTTATTACGTAAAGTTCTGCATTTGACAAGTAGATCGATGTCCCTCCCTGAGTTGATTTTCATGAAGACCATAAGGTCCGCGTCCAGATTCGCCATTTCACACGGGATGCCCGGGTGTCCCGGTGCCCTTTGCTGAGGAGCCGGTCCCGGCTCCATCGTGTGTCTGCTCCTTTGCGAGATCGGCGACTATGTTTACATGGGTCTATCTCCAAGCTCTCCGTTCTGCTCCGTGATCCGTTCATCCTTTCGCCAACGCCACCCTGTCTTGATCGCCATAGCTTTACCCGGTTGTGCGCTGAGCCGGAGTCTTTGTGCAATGCTCTTTTTTAATTAAGAAAAATGATCGACCGGGCGCCTGGGTGGCTCAGTGGGTTAAAGCCTCTGCCTTCGGCTCAGGTCATGATCTCAGGGTCCTGGGATCGAGCCCTGCATAGGGCTCTCTGCTCAGCGGGGAGCCTGCTTCCCCCTTCCCCTCTGCCTGCCTCTCTGCCTACTTGTGATTTCTGTCAAATAAATAAATAAAATCTTGAAAAAAGAAAAATGATCGATGCTATTTTGAAGAGTTGCCATGTAGGAAGGGCTGTGCTTGCAGCTGGCCTGCTGCATGGGGTATGTCCTCTGCCAGCCCCATGGTCCCTGGAAGTGACTTCTAGGCCCCAGTGAACCCCTGGGTGGCAGGGTGGGGGTGGGGGGGGTTGTTTTCCAGGCTTGCAGTGAGTGAGCGTGTGCATGTGCAGAGAGGCGAGGCGGGAATTCCTTGCTGGCCTTTGACTATTAAGCATTTCGTTAACCAGACCAGGCCTGCTGGCAGCTGGGGTGGGGACCCCCACTGCCCCGAGGTGGAACTCTCCCACTGTCGGCTTCCTATAGCCATTCTAGAGAGCAGTCCCCATCAAGGCTTCCGTGGCTGGGACAGAGGAGGGAGATCTGCCCCATGAGACCTTGGGCAGGTGGCTCACCTGCAAACAAGGGACATGGACCCCCGGTGGGTAAGCACTCACCCTAGTTCCGAGGCTCCCAGAGAGGGAGGGAGGCCCCTTGCAAACTGTAAAGCGCCAGGCAGACGTGTGAACGTTAAGACCAGCCAGAGTGTAAGTCCATGGCCTGGCTGCCTGGGGCTCCATGGGGTGGTCTGAGAAGGCAGGGGAGATGGGCTGTGTGGGGAGGTCTCCAGGCAGCCCTGCTCCTCACTCACAGGCCAAGGCAGCAGGGATCCCAGGGGCTGGAACTGGCCGGGCACACTGGCCGTGGCGGGCGCTGGGTCCTGGGACCCTGTTCTTCCTGCCTCTGGGCTCCAGCCTGCTCCCCGGCCGCCCACCCGGAGAAGAGCCTTGCTGCCCACAGGGAAGCACCCGGCCAGCTGCTGCAGAGAGCTCTGCACAGGCGCCTGCCTCCCAGGCCCCCTGGCAGCTCTGTAGGTCCCCCGCAGCATAGGTGCAGGTGAGAAGCAAGGAACTAAGGCGGGTGCCCGCCCAGCCACCCGCCCCACCCCTGCCGGCCCCCACAGCCTCCGGCGAGTGTCAGGCAGCCCGAGACAAAGGCCAGCCTCCCTCTGCCAAGCACCAGGCCTTCCCTCCCGGGACCCTCTCCCGGGGCCCACCCTGACCCCCACTGCACAGGTGGAGACTGGGGCCTGGGAACTGAGGATAGTGGTGACCTCCTGACCCTGTGGCCTGCACCGTGCCCAGAGCCTGTGGCCCAGAGCTCACCTGGGCAGCTTGGTCCCGGGATCCGCGGGACAGGCACTTCTGGTCAGCCTCCCACCCATGTTTTCACTTGTTACATGAATTCATCTCATTTCAGAGCACCCAGCAGGCCTGCAGGGGGCCGGGGCACTCCCCCCACATCTGGATAAGGAATTCTGAGCCCCAGGGCTCTGCAGTGGCCTGGTCGGTGCCGCTTGGCCAGAGAAGGGTGGTGACAGCTGAGCTTAGAGCCCCTGACTCCAGGGCCTGGCTCTCCCTGACGACCCTGACCTTGACTTCCCCAGGGACTGTAGGGGCCTTTGGGGGGCTTCCCCCACTGGGGCCTAGACTCCTCATCTGCCTGTGAGCCCCTACCCCCGGCTCAGTCTCTAGACAGTCATCCCCTCCTAGCAGGTGCACCTGGGCTTCTCGCTGCCAGCCTGGCCTGTGTGTCCCCGATGCCAACGCTCCCGGCCCCAGAGTGGGAGCCAGGAGACTGGCAGGTGCTCCATTAAGGACATGAGGGAATAAGACTGGGGAAGGAGGAAGGGGTACATCATGACAGCTCTGAAACTCCAGGTCTTGGAGTTTGGCCCTTGTTCTCTGGGCAGTCTGGGAGCCATGGAAGGTTCTGGAGCTTGGAGGAGGGCTTGGAGGGACAGCACCCAGTGGGCCACGGGGTTCTCTGTAATTCACAAGCTGCTCTTGGGACTTCTGTTCCCTTGACTGGAAGGAAGTTACCTAGTAGAGGCGGGAGTGACGCCTCGCCAAGCTGAGGGGACACGAGCCCCAGTGGGTGCTGCGCTCATAGTAGGCAAACAGTCTCCAAGGCTTTGTCTGAGGCGCGGGACCCAGCTGTGTCCCTGGACGTGAGGACCGGGGCGCTCTTGGGGACTGGACAGCTCCTCACGTGACAGACCTGGGGATGAGGCCCAGGCTGGCCTCGCAGCCTGGGCCGGACAGCGCGCAGTAGGCCTGAGAAAATTTCTTGTTAGGTGGGAGAAGCCAATCCCGGTTCCGAAGGAGGACATTTTCAAAACTGGCCAAATATTTGCAAGTAACAATTCATCGAGGCAGATAGCTGTCCCATCCGTTTTTACAAGAAGCTGTGCCCTCCCTGTCTCATCATCTGAGGCCTGGCTGGAGCCAGGGAGCCAGTGGAGCCCGTGGGCAGCAACCGGACCACGGTCTGGTCCGACGTGGGCCTTCCTCAGTGGAACCCCTGGCCTCAATTTCCCCGCTCACTCCATCGCCCCATCTCCAGGGCCACTACTCAGCCTCCTCTGAAGAGGGTGGTCTCCAGGGACCTGGTTAAGTTGCTGCCCTCCTGCGGTCTCCAGTCAGCCAATGGCGTCTCTCTGGGCCTCAGTTTCCCTCTGTGGGAGGAAGCAGCTCTTCCCTGAATCCAGCTGGACAGGATCCTGTGATTCCCCACCCTGGCCCATCATGCGCCAGTGTCCCCTTGTGCTCTGACCACCAGTGGGCTAAGGAGGCAGCCCCAGGGTGAAGCGCAGAGCCCTAGGGGACAGGGGCCTCAGGGCTGGCCAGATGGAAACTGTTTCTGGGCCTTGGGGGCTAAACTCAGCATCCGAGGGGAGAGAGTATAGGCAGGGTTGAGGCCAGAAGGATGGTTGGGGTCCTCTGTTGCCCCAGCGGCTTCTCCCCTGTGTCCTTCAGAGGGATCCCCCTCCTGGGACTGCTCCTCCCAGGCCCAAGCAGGGAGGGGGCTCCTGACCTCAGTGCAGCACAGACCACATCTCTCCGCCCCACCAAACTCCCTGGCCTTCCAGCTGACCTGCCTGACCTCAGAGCCCACCTGAGTCTTTTTCTCTTTCGTCTGCCAGGCTGACTCCTACTCATCTTATAAGAAAAAGCTCCAGAGCCCCTCCTCCAAGAAGCTCTCCCCCCTTCCTCCCTGTGAAAGGCTCTGATGAGGAAGACCCAGGGGTCATGGGAGCCCTGTCTGAAGGTCAGGGAGGCTTCCTATAGGGGGTGATGGTGGTTTAAGTGAGGAGAGGCAGGAAGGAGCTGAAGAAGGAAGGCCAGGCAGGCCTGTCCGAGGACCTATGCCGCTCTGAGTTGACTCGGGGTTTACTGGCTTATCTCCTTGCTCCCCTTTCTGGGCTGGGGAGCCTTTGAGGACAGGGCTGGGCTGAATCCTCTCCAAGGGCCTGGTGCCCGCAGGAGGTGCCTGATCCTGCTGGCAGCGTGGGTGAATGAACGAGGAGGAAGGAGTAAGTCAGATGGTCTGGGAGCCCCTCACCAGTGGGCCGCATCCTCTGGGAGGGGCTGTGGGGCACAGGGGTACATCAGGTCCACCACGGCTGGTGGGTGTGCCGCGGAACCCATGGTTTTACGGTAACGGCAGGGTAGGAGAGTGGTGGGGAAAGGAGTTCTGGAGCCCCCCGCTTGTTCCGATCCGACGGGAAGCCCCCTGGCCAGGCCACAGCGCCAAGCCGAAGCATCAGGGCCGGCGCACTAAAGCCTGGGAAGATGAGGCTGTGGGGAGACCAGGGTCTAACACACAGGCCGGGGCTCCCGGGCTTCCCCGCGAGGCTGTCCAGAGGATCATGCGACCTCTCGTGCCAGTTCTGGGGCGATGCCAGGAGCAGGTCGGGACAGCACGGTGCTGCGCGCAGCCCGCACACAGGCTCCAAAACCCTCAGTACTGGGCGCTGCCCCGGGGCAGGGACGGAAGCCCCACGGGAAGGGGGCAGCCCGAGGGGGAGGGACACAGACCCCAGGCCCAGTGAGGGACAGAAGGGCCAGCCGGGCCCCTGGGCAGGGAAGTCAGAGAAGGGAAATTAATTAGTTACTGTCTGAACAAGGTCGCTTTTGGAGAGCAAAAGCAGGGAGGTACTGAAAATCATTTAAATTGTCTGTTGCTTGAATGTTTATTTCTTGACCATTTTTATCATAGGGGTGGGTCTCCCAAGTAGTCCGCTTCAAAACCGTTTTTATTCTTTATTAAGTAATTATATAGCTATTATTTATTTATAATAATTTATAATTGTGAATATCTATATGTATATATTATATTAAATATGTTTATATAAATATATTTCTATAAATATAATTTTATGATCATATTATTTATAAGTTATATATATATTTTTTTACAGATTTATGTGTTTGGGAGGGGAGGAGCGGAGGGAGAGGCAGAATTTCCAGCAGACGCCCCACTGAGCGCAGAGCCTGGCACAGGGCTCCAGCCTGCGACGCCGAGTCAGGACCCGGGCCCAGATCAAGAGCTGAACTGAGCCCACCCAGGTGCCCCCCCCAGGCTCAAGGCCTTTTGAAACCGGTACGACTATTTCTCACACAGTTGAGACCAGTCACATTCGTGCACAGGAAGTCGCACTGAAAGAGCAAGGCCGTCCCGTGCGTCGGTCACCGGGACATGACAACGTAACGAACGTGGCATGTGGCTTCTCAGTCACATCCCGTCTTTGAGCCCCGTCCGTCCCTTTGTCCCAGTGTTTGCCTGCCCAGTGCGTGTGCGTTTAGTAAGGCCTAATTATTTTTAGGGCTGATTTCCACCCATTTTCCTGTAACCTTCAAAGTTGCTTGTAATGATCCCCAAAGGTGAACGTGCCGGCACCTCCCGCCGAGCTTCCCGCGGGTGACGGTGTTTTGTTGGTCCTCTCCGCGCAGCCTGGGGCGCCCGCTGAGCCCAGAGCCAGCCCTGCCCATGGAGGGAGATCTTGGTTCTAATATGTTACACTGAAATGTGGAAACACCTCAGCCCGAGTGTGGCCCCAGCCACTGCCTTCTCTCCTCTGTCCAGGTGCAAATATGCCACAACCAAAGACGCACCATAAAAGGCAGATCTCATTCCAACAAGTTATCTCTGTTTATGATTCTTCTAAATGACTATTGAAATTTACGTGCTGGGAAACTGGGTTTCCATCGATTCCATCTCATTTCGATCCAGAAGATAAATTCACCAAGTTAGTAAGTGGCCCCGCCACAGCCGCTGCCCCTGGCCGAGCGGTTCCAGACGCGCCCATCCGACCATCCGACCATCCGACCATCGGTCTCGGGGATCTCTCCCCGGCGGGGGGTCCAGCTCTCCTTCCTCCTCGCCTGCTTCCTTCCGTGGGGACGGATGTGAACGGCTTCTGGTTCGCAAGCTGCGTTTCCAGTCCTCGCCGGCCCGGAAGGGTTTCCGACGCTGAAGCTGCCCCGCGCTCCTTCGGCTGAAATAGTTGCTAAAGGTCCCAGCGGATTTCCTTACGGTATCGCAGGGGAAGGTTAGCGGAGCCCCGACCGCAAACACTCGAAAGCGACACCCGAGGCCTCCTGGGCTGATTCCGGCAGCAGTGCTCCCAAGCCGAGGGCCCGGGGACAGCGGGCAGCACATGTTCTGCCGCCCCTGGGGACATCTTCGTGTGCGTCTCTGCCGCGTCACCCCAGAAATGTGGCCGCTCGGCCATCACCTGGGCCGAGAACCAGTGGGAAAAGCTGATCCGCGCAGCCCCTGACGGGTAGCTTTGCAGCTACGGAATCGGCGTGTGTCACGACCGGGCACATCCCCACCCCGTGGGTCGGTGAGCGCGGTCGTCCCAGCAGGAGGAAGGATGCTGTCTTCCGGCCGCACTTGTAGCCGAGCTCTCGAGCGAGGGCATTCCCCATCACGCCCCGTCCTCCCCGGCAGGAGGGAGCTCTCCTGGAACGGCATGGAAGGGGCGGGAACCTCTCTGCTCTACAACTCGGTCTGTTGGTGAGGCACTGGCTGTGTCCTGGGGGCGGGGACGGTCAGCCCCCACGCGTCCCGAGTCAGCGGGGCTGCAGTTCTGACCCCAGGGGTCTCTGCGACTGGCCCAGCTGCTGCTGCTGAGGGTCTGGGTGGGCTGCCTGCGCCCTGGGGACTGGAAACTGAGGGGGGAGTCCTGCAGGTCCCTGGGCTTCAGCAGCTGAGAGCTGCCCGCAGTCCATGGACTCCGAAAAGGTGAGGTGAGACAAGGACATGACCAAAGATTTCGTGTGGGGAAGGGCCCAGCAAGGTCGTGACAGGCGGTGGTGGATCCTTGGGGTGTCCCAGCACCAAAGTCACTTCTCCCACAGCCCGACGAGCCCCTGGGATGGCTCCACACCCAGGGCTCTGTGACACCCGAGCCCTCGTGTGCCCAGCTTTCATGCCTTGTGAGGTTCCAGGGAACACAGTTTGGGAACTATTAGAAAATACCCACATCAAACATTTTTGCAGAGTGCTCTTTGCGGAGCTGGCGGGACTGGGACGAGTAGACACAGCCCGGCCCACCGGGGAAGCTGTTGGGTTTCTTAGTCACTGGATGCTGCCAGTCTCCTGTTCAACTTCTGGCTGGTGCCTGCCCTCTGCCTCAGTTTCTCCACTTGTACAACGATGTGACTGGCTGGCAGGCTGCCCTCTCCGCTGCTGTGGCAGCTGATTCCATGTCACCTCCAGCTCCCGGGTAGGCCCGCCCCTCCCCCAGCAGAGCCCAAGCCCAGCTCACTGCAGCCCTCAAACCACAGCT
The DNA here is from genome assembly GCA_004024625.1 of Mellivora capensis. Taxonomy (NCBI): domain Eukaryota; kingdom Metazoa; phylum Chordata; class Mammalia; order Carnivora; family Mustelidae; genus Mellivora; species Mellivora capensis. Next base: position 33,378 of record PISX010005566.1, on the reverse strand, counting down.
GCCAGGCCAGTCCCCGATGGGGGGCCCACGAGCAGGCAGAAGCAGGTCCCGTGCTATTGGAGAGGCTCCCCCCGAACTGATCAGCCCCAGGCAGCTGCTGCCCAGGGCCGGGGGGCCAGCTGGGGCTCTCTTGGACGTTCTGTGTGGCTGAGGGGATCTCTAGGCAGTCTCTAGAGACCTCCAGGTATTTCTCTGTCCAGAAACAGGAGTCGCCAAGGGCTATCTGGACAGCCCCAAGGAAGGGACAGCCACAACTGGGGGGGCAATGATACAGCCCTGGGCGGTGAGGAGGCAGAGGGGTCCGTGCCCACCTTACAGATGGGGAAACTGCACTCAAGGGAGCAAGGGAGGGGCCAGGAGGCTCTCGTGTCGCAGGGTCCCCCATTGAAAGAGGCTGTTCGTCCTCAACATCCCTCAGCTGCGCGCTGGGTGCTGGCGTTCCAGGTGCCGTGGGCCGAGCACGAGCAAATAGACCAGGGAGCACGTGCCTCCCAGGACGGCTGCTCCAGCACGAGACAGGAACGAAGTCAGGGAAGGGCAGGGGAGGTAGGAGCGAGGTCTGTCCCTCCCAGTTCAAGGGGACCCATTTGAGGGTTGTGAGCTTTGCCTACTAGGGGAGGCTGAGGGTGGAAAGGAGCTACCAGGAGTGGGGGGGACTGAGACGAGGGGATGGAGCGGGAGGGTGGGTGCTAGATTCTAGACATCTCTTGAAGGTAGAGCCAACAGGATTTGCTGATGGATGGAGTGTGGGGTCAAAGAGGAAAAAGAGGCAAGAGAGGTCAAGGGTTTGGGTCTGAGCCTTTGGAAGGAAGGAGGGCTTCCTTCCTGAGACAGGGAGGACTGAGGTCAGAGCAAGGGAGGATGGTGTGTTCAGGGACAAGGTGCTCGAAGGAGAAAGAGGAGTGGTCTGGGGCTGGCAGTCGGTCTTAGATCTGATAGGATCGTGATGGAGGGAGTGTAGGATCTAACGCTCTGGGGCCTAGTGGGCGTCTCCCTTTCTCTCTGCAGCAGCCTGATTACTGCACACGTCCCAACATGTCTGCCCTGCTCCCACGCACACACGCCCGGCACCCTTATGCTGTCTCCTGGGTGCAGAGCCCTGTGGGCGGGGGAGGATGGCGAAGCAAGGTTCAGAGCGGTGGTGATGTGCCCCAGGCCTCAGAGCCAGCGCTGGGATTCGGGCAGAGGGTGTCAGAGGCCACAGCTGCTGGTTTTCCAGGGCTCACGGCTGCCTTGGGGCCTGTGGGAATTTTCTCTCCCGGGGCGGGGGCGCTGAGTCCAGCTGATGGAGGCGAAAGGGCCACATACTTTTTGTGGTTGAATTATCCAAACAGTGAATCGCTCCATCCGCCCGGGTGGCTGCGAACGGGCCGGCTTTGTCCCGTCCTGAGAACAGCGGTGGCGGGCGAGGCCAGACAAAGGCAGGCGCTGACACGGACTTTTCCATGGTCCGGCAGAGAAAGAAAGGCCTGACGGACAAAGCCTGGCAGAGTCAGTGGGGCGGGGCGGGGGCTCAGGCGTTAGTCACGGTGCGGCTGGCGGGAGGGGCGGGGTCGCTGGGCCCCCCACCCCAGCTCCCCGCCAGCCGGCCAGAGTGGTCAGGGTCAGAAAGGAAGAGCGGGAGCTGGCTGGCTGATGGCCCTCTCTGTCCTGGGGCAGCTCTCAGGGCTGAACCCCCCGCTGCCCCGCACCTTCCTCATAAGCCCCAGAGGAGGCCTCCAGGGACGCCAAGAGACCACCCAGTTTTCCACCGCCACCAGCACCCCCTCCGCATGGGCCCTAGGCCCAGTCCCACGTCCCGGACAGCGCCAAGCCTGGGTGTGCAAGACCTCCCCAGTCCAGCGGCCAGTCACTCTTCAGAGGAGCCCCACGACTGGCTCAAACCAACCTCTTAAAAACCGTGTGTGATGGGGGCCGAGCGACGGGCACACCGAGCCTGGGGCTGGGAGCCCCCTTGTCCTCACTACTCTGTTCACGGGAACCAAGAATCAACCAGAGACCAAAGGCCAAGCCTCTGGGCTCAGCACAAGGATGGAGATTCAAGGAAAGGGAGGTGGAGGGAGTGCCCAGGGCAGGAGGGGACCCGCGGGGGACCAGCCAGAGCCAGTCCCTCGGCCACCGGAGCTGGGCACAGCGGGCTGCCTCCGTGTAGCCCCGGGGCTATCCCATTTATGTCCCGGGGAAAGCGAAGCTCAGGGGACCCGGAGTGTCTGAGCCCGGCCTCAGACAGGGTGGGCTCTACCTGCCATGTCCAGCGGCTGCCTCGACTACCCCCGGCCCATGGCTGACCCCGGATCCCTGGGCCACCCCAAGGGATCACGTTGCTGTCCCCACAGGTGAGGCTCCCCCAACCCAGAGCACATCTGGGGCCCTGCGGGGCACACCCGACACCCGTGCCAGGCCTGCTGAGAAGGCACCTGGGCCTTGGCCAGAGTCAGCGTCATCCTCCCGCAGGCAGAGCAGGGCCCCCAAACCAGGAGGTGGAGCCCCCAGCCTCACCGCGGCCCGCACCGCCCTCTGAGGCCTGCCTCAGCTCCCATCTGGGTCCCATCAGCTTTGCCCTCGGCCAAGAGCGTGTGGCGTCCGTGGGAGTACGAGAAACAGCCACAGGGCCCGGCCTGCTGCCGACAGGCCTGGCTTTGCCCCAGCGGGGAGGGCGCATTTCTGATGAGGAAGCAACTTGGTTGATCCGTCCCCCGTCAGGTGGTGCCCGGGGAGGCTGCCCAGGCCCCCGCCCGGCCCTGGCCACCAGGCTCCGGCCACGATCTTCCGCCAGGACATGACTAAAGGCCTGGCCCAGGCCTGCGGGCCGCCTGGAGGGCAGCAGCGGGGGCCCGGCGGGCACTCAGAGGATGGGGACTGGAAGTGTGCATGCACGCGTGTGTGTACGTGCTGGGTGCTTGCCTGCGTGTGTGCGTGTGCATGTGTGTGTGTTGGTGGCTCTGGGCTCAGGTCCCCGTGCCGGGAGGAGAAGGGGGCCGACCAGCTGCGTCCACAGGAGGATGCGCCCCGATGGAGCTCCAGCCCACCGGGACCCTGGCAAGCTGACCTCTGCCCTTGGGGTTCTCCCAGCCAACCTCCACCCCACACCCAAGCCTCTGTTTCCCCACCTGCTGTGAACAGCAGGAAATTAGGTCATTTACACACATCCACTAGCACAGCCCTGGGCCTGTAGCGGGTGCTCTGTGAATGAACTTGTCCTCGGAACAGTCCAGAACCTTCGGGGGCCTGGCCCAGGGAATCAGAGAGATCATCTATGCGGTGGCAGGGGGAACCTCAGTGTTCATCATGGCTTCCTTCCAGGCTCCAGATATCCCATGGGATTCTGCAAACTTTAACCACGTTCCTGCAGCCTGCTAGGCCCTGGGTCTAGGGTTAAGAATCCTGAGATGAGGGACGCCTGGGTGGCTCAGTCGGTTAAGTGGCTGCCTTCGGCTCGGGTCATGATCCCAGCGTCCTGGGATCGAGTCCCACATCGGGCTCCTTGCTCGGCAGGGAGCCTGCTTCTCCCTCTGCCTCTGCCTGCCACTCTGTCTGTGCTCGCTCGCTCTCTCTCCCTCTCTCTCTGACAAATAAATAAATTAAAAAAAAAAAAAAAAAGAATCCTGAGATGACCCGAGCATGCCCTTGGGGAGCTCAGACCAGTTGGGGTGGTGGTGGATAGACATTGCCCCTGAGAGATAGCTGTGAGACCCCAGCCTCAAAGCCTGACCAGCCCTCAGTCCTTGCTTTGCTGGACTGGGGTGAAGTCAGGGAGGGCTTCATGGAAGAGGTACACATTTGAGCTAAATGTGAAGAAGGAACATGTCAGCCTGGCTAACGGAGAGGGGAAAGAGCATGGCAGCGGCAGGACTGACATGAGCAAGGGCCAGAGAAGTGACGGCATATGGTGTCCACGTGGGGGACCCGGTGCGGTGTGGGGAGGTAGCAGGAATGACCGTGGAGATGTAGGTCGGTTGGGGGATGCCGCTGAGCGGGGCCACAGACGACATGAGGCCCGCAGAGGAGGTGGGCTCTGGAGTCCTCTGTGCCTGCTTCCTCCCTCCCAATCCCAGGAACTCAATGCGGAGGGTCTGGCCACAAACCCCGGGCCTGATGTGGGCCTGCCCTTGGCCCCCTCCCTGGATGGCGTGGCCAGGTGTGTCAGTCCACACACGTTGGGGGCAGGCAGGAGCAGAGCCACCCTGGACAAGGAAGCAGCCGGACCTGGGTGCCTCTCGGTGACCTGGGCCCTCTCTGTCCCCTTCGAAGTAGGGGGACAGCTATTGTCCCCCGCCTGTCGCCAGGGGGCTGAGACCCACTGCAGTAGGCACTTGCCCAAGCCTGGGAAGACATCTGGGCACGGGCATTCATGCGGTGGATAATGAGCATGGAGGGAGCATAAGTCCCCAGAAAGCCCTCTGAGGTGTTTGGAGAGAGCAAGTGAGCATTAGTCCCCATTGGTCCCTGCTGGGTCCGGCCTGTGTTCCCTGGCCTCTGGGCACTGGAGTCTGGGAGCATCAGTTCAGACCCGGGGCGGGGTTCACCGCGGGGTTCCCTCCAGCCCCCGGGGAAGGCCTCCCTGAGCACGGCCCCTGAGTTCAAGCTGGGCATGGGCAGGCAGGCAGGGAGAGCGCCACGGTGGCTGCGAGGCTGGTGGCGGTCCTGGGGACAGAGGGGACATCTGGAGGATGAGCACGAGAAGGCGTCAGGGGGCTGAGGAGTTTGGGGAGTGGGGCTGTGGACACAGGTGCCTCTCCCTCTGCCTGAGGCTGCCTGAGGCTGTGTCCCCAGGTCCCAAGGTCCCCCTCGCCGGGGACTGGGGGTCCTAATCCTCCCCTCACAGAAGGGGGCTGCAGAGGTCTTGTCCAGGGATGTGTACCCCAAGCAGGATTTCCTCCCTTGCTCAGGGGAGGGAGTTGGAGGTGGTCAGGTTTCGGGAGGCTGCCTAATGGGCTGCTGGTCTCCCAGGGGCTCCCTTGTCCCCCATGAATGAGCACCCACGGGACACACTGAGTAGATGTTTCAGGATAAGATCCTGGGTTCAGGAAGACAGGGGAGAAGGTCTTGGACCCAACTTGAATGAAGCCTAGGATTGGGACAGAAGGGAGCCAACCAAGGTAGAGGGCACCAGCAACAAGGGAGTGATGTCGGGAGGGGAGGTTTCCATGTGACCACGGCTGGAGCTGGGCCAATCCCGAAGGTCACGTCCTGACACCCAAGCAAGGCTCTTGGCACTAGAATGCCTTTCCAGAGGCTGCTAGCCTCCCTCTGCCCTGCTCGCAGCCAGGCGACTCTCTGCAGAGTGTCGATGACAGGAGCAGGGATAGCGACCCCCAGTGGCCCCCAGGGACGGCCTCATGCCCGGGAATCAGACCGGGCCTCTCCTCCCAGCTCCGGGTGGTGTACACCTTGCCCTCGCTGTCATTCCCATGGACGAACACCACCTCGCTGCCCATCACAATGGCTTGGAGCGGATACCACCATCACCCCATCAGAGAGTAAACAAAGGGGTGACACTGAGGTCCCATGGCTTGCCCAGGATCTTCTGGGTTAAGGGTAATCTGGCCCAAGAGCCATGGCCTTGACCTCCACAGCGTGTGATAGCTTGCTTGTAAGCTGCTAGGATCGCTAGATGTTTTTACTTTTCCTAAAATACATTCTGCTCCCTCCAACTCCTCCCATAGCTCCCCATTGCCCACAAGAATGCAGCTGGCATGAATGTCTGCATCCCCACGCTGTGCTCGTAGCATGAGGGCCTTCTGCTCTGTCCCCTGCCAGGACCCCAAGCTCTCTCTAAGGCCTCGTCTAGCCCTTTGGCATCCCCAGGAGCCCCTGGCTGGTGGCCCCAACAGCACTCGTTTGAGCCTTGAATGGTGTGGGCCCCTGGGCATCTCGCTCTCCTATGCCCTTCACCTGCGTCCAGCCTCTGGCTCCGGTGACCCAGCTGTGGCCAGTGGCCGGGCAAAGCTCTCACAGCTTTGGGAGCCTCACTGGGCCTCGCTCTAAAGAGGTGTGAGCTGGACCTGGGGCCAGACAGCCACTCTCGTCACAACTCCTTCCTGACAGCTGGAGATGCTGTCAAACCCAAGGGCACAGAGGGCCCGGTTAGCGGTCGCGATGCCACGCTCCCAGTCCGCCTCGGGTGACGCCTCCAAGCTTGGAATTATGGTTCCCAAATATGTACTTACTTGGGTTTGCTTTTGAAAAGGTTAGGATTTAAGTATCACCCGATAACACACACATGCCCAGCTACATGTGAAATTACAGAGCAGCTGGGCCCGGGCTCTGGCGCGTGCCCACGGCTTGCCTGCAGCTGTCGGCCACGGTGCCCGGCGAGGGGTGGTCCAATGCAGCCCCATACCTGGGGCATCCCGGGGAGGGCAAGCGGGCCTTTGGGGGCAGCCCGAGGACAGGAGGAGGCCCTGTCGGGCTGGATTCACCGGATCCAACAACAGTTTGTGCCTGGGGCCGGACGCCCTACCCCGGGGGGCCTGGCCTCGCAGGTGCTCCCAACTCTCTCTGGAGTCTGGCGTCGGATGCTTGCGGCACTGGGGTCCTGGGACCAGTTCCTTCCCTTCTCCGTGTCTGGGTTGATCATCTGTAAAATAGGGATGGGACCGTTCCAAGCAGATAAAACGTGTGGCGGGACTGAGCCCAGGGCACACGCATGGAGAGGACGCCGCGGAGCTCGGGAGCAGGGCCGACGGCAGCGAGCCCAGGTGCACACGACCAAGCACAGGGGCTCATGTGCCCCCTCCCACCATGATCATGGTGACGGTGATTATCATCGACATGATTATTCTTGGCAGTGGGAAGCCCACTGGTGGGGGGCGAGGGAGGCAGGGCAACGTGTGTGACATCAGGGGAGCTCTCCGCAGGTCCTAAAAGCAGATCCCGGCGGGAGTGGGGAGTGGGCACTGGGGAGGGGCCCAGCACAAGAGGCCCTGTGCTCGGGACGCATGGAGCCCATGCGGGTGCCCGAGTCAGGCCTCCTGAGGACAGGCGTGGGGAATGGGGCTCTGGCAGGCTCTCCTGATGCCCCTCAGCTCTCCGTGACCGGCCCCTCTCCCCGGCTCTCCCTGGCTCCGTGAGTGTGCAAGGCACACCTGCTCTCCCTGCGCACCTGCCCGTCTCCCTCACCCTGAGGCCCCCAGGGCGTGGCTCACCCTGCAGACAGCAGCCTTCTCGCTGTGACCTGCTGGTCAGCTCTGCACCTGTGCGTTAGGAACAGGGGCGAAGCCACCTGAAGCCATGGCCCAGCCCCCGCATCAGCCCTGTCGAGCTTCACCTCCCTTCCCTCTCTCTACAGAACGGGCCTGAATTCGGGAGCTGGAAAGCTCGAGGGCCAGGGGCCCCAGGATTGGCGCCGGCACCATGCGAAGCAGCTGCCTTCCTCTGAGCTCCGAGCCCCAGGTCCCGGGCCTCCCTTCCGCCCTCGTCCCTGGGCATCCCCTGTCCTTCATCCGTCTGCGGCCGGGAGCCAGGCGGGTGAGTGGTGGAGGCGGCTCTTCCCCCGAGAGCCCTGTGACTTTGGGCAAGTCCGTCAACGTCTCTCTGTCTCCAGGTTCCTCTCGATCCGTGCTGTCCCCCCACCCCGACCCCAGGCAGGGGCACAATTCATAGGTGCTCACCAAACACAGGTCAGATGGACGCTGGGGACAGTGTCCGACCCCAGGCCAGAGCTGGGGCCCCTGACCCCCCGTAGGCGCTCCCGGGCTGCCTTGGGCTCCCTGCTTAACCAAGACACATACGCAAGGTACGTGGTGAGCGGCCTGTGGGCCACCATGCGGCGAGCTGGCCCAGCACAGACACAGACGTGGGGGAGGGTGTCACCTGGGCCGGACTGGTGCTTGGGTGCTCCCCTATAGTCTCAACAACCGGAGCAGGGTGGGACCCTCCCTGGGGAGGGGCACCCGCTGCCCCCCGGTGCGCGAGTTTCCTAACGTTCATACACACCCACCCGGGCGGCCGCAGGACCAGGAGGCCGTGAGACAGGGAGCGGGGAGACAGCAGATCCCAGGTGTCAGCGTCTGCGGGGCCAACCCTCAGCTGGCCTTGGCCACGAATCAGTGTGTGGGTACCGTCCACTCGGGGTCACTCTCCCATCGAGCAATGTGGCCACAGAAAGTCTTTGGTGGCAGATCCACCCCGCCAAAGGCGTAACAAACTCCAGGGACGTCTGGTGGTGGGCCCCAGGGGGCGGGGCTATGGGCCTGCTGAGCCCCAGCAGCTGTGGGGTCCCCCACCCCAGGGGATCTGCCTGCACAGGGCTAGGCACAGGGACACAGAAGAGACAGAGTGAGGTGAGGGGCGGCCCACTGTCAGGACCGCAGCGGGAGGAATCTGTGTTCAAATCCCGGCCCAGGGGCGCCTGGGTGGCTCAGTGGGTTAAAGCCTCTGCCTTCGGCTCAGGTCATGATCCCAGGGTCCTGGGATGGAGCCCCGCATCGGGCTCTCTGCTCAGCGAGGATCCTGCTTCCTCCTCTCTCCCTGCCTGCCTCTCTGCCTACTTGTGATTTCTGTCTGTCAAAAAAAAAAAAAAAATCTACAAATCCGGGCCCTGACCCCGTGGGGCTGTGTGAACTGGGAGGCCAGTGGCTCAGCCCCCCAAGCCTCTATTTCCTCGGGTGCAGGAAGAACGAGCCAACGCCCCCACGAAGCTGAGCTGTTGGGAGGGGAGGCTACTGTCACTGTTGGACCAACATCCTGCCCACCGCTGTTGTCCGGGGAAGCACACAGAAGCTCGGTGGGCTTCCCTCGAGCCCTCAGGGGCCCGGCCCCAGAAAGGTCGCTGAGAGTGCCAGGAGGTCAAGTTTAAGCAGAGGCCTCCCTTATTTTGCTGGCCCAACTCCAAACAAAACACAGCCCCAGCCCCCACGGGGCCTTTGTGTCCACGGAACCGTCCACCCCCAGGACATCTGGAGAGAACAATCTGACCAGGTTTGGCGACCTCTGCATTCAGCAGGCCCGGGGGACAGCACTGCTTCCTTCGGGCCCCACCCCCGGGACCCTGGGCTCCTCCAGCGCTCTGTCCCCAGGGGTGGTCCCTGGCCCTCCTGATCCCCAGCACCTGCCACTGCCCCCGAAGGATGCCCAGAGCCTGTGGGCTGCCTGTCCCGGGCAGGCCCATGGGGTCAGGACGGCCCCGCTCATTCACACGGGCCGAAAAGCAGCCCCTCCCCGAAAGTGCACTCCTCCTGTGCGTGGGGGAGGGGCCGGGCAGAGTCAAACAGTATTTTTTCTGTTCTCTCCTGCACAGATGGAATTCAATTAGGAAAGAAGAAATCCAAGCCCAGCCAAATACTGCTTAAAAAAAAATCTTGCGGGAGAGAAACATCTTCCCACATCCTTAGCAAATCAATGAAATCAGCGGCTCCTGTCGTTTCCTCCCCAAACGCATCAGACACAGCCAGAACCTTCTCCCCCACACCCAACACGGGCAAGGCGGGCCGGGGCGTCTGATGAACACAGCGGAGCTCGCTCCCACCCTTGACCCCGCTCCCGCCCCCCAGACTGGGATATGAAGGCAAGGCTGTCCCCGGGAGAAGGGCTGGCCGGCAGACCAGGCCAACCCTGCCACCCCCTGCGCCGGACCCTGCGTGGGGTCAAGGCTCGCCCCTGGGCTCTGAAGGAAGAAAGCTTCTCCCCATGGTCCAGTCACCCCCTTGGCTCTCCCTCCGGGACCCGGCCACTGCCCCGGGCTTCCAGAAGCAGCCTGGGGCCTGGACGCTACAGAAGGCTGGGTCCAGGCGCCGCCTCCCACCGCTGTGGCCTCCGGCACTGGGTCTCCTCCAGGCTGCTCCCAACTCCAGAAGCTCGCCACAGGGGCAGGTCGTGGCTGCACCTGTCCCCTGGTTCACGGGGAGCGGCCCCCTCCCGAGAAAATGGCCCAGAGCCTCCCCGGAGCTGTGCTGCCGGCCCAGCCCCACCCCCACCCGTGTGTGGCCTTCTCTGGAGGAGACCCGAAGGCTCGTTGAAATGTCCCGTCTGATCTCCAGAAGCTTCACTGGCTTTGGAGACAGACTCTGCCCACAGAGCCACGTCTTTCCAGAGCACCAGTATGAAACCAGAGGAGAAACGCATCAGGCCTTCCACAGAAGCAGCTCTGCGCCCTCGGGTCGCGGTGGAGGAGGGGGTCCTCCGTGGCCTGTGTCGTGGGAAGACCACCGAGCCAGTCCTGCGTCCGCGCTGCGCGCACGCCCACTCCCCAACCCCGGCCCCGGCCTCACTGGGGTTCAGGCGTTACCCCATCTGGGACACGTGGGCTGTGCCCAGGACCCCAAGCATTTGAGGGGTGAGAAGGTGGTGGGGAGACAGCCCCTTTCTGCCCTGTTGAGGCGGAGGGGTGGTCTGCACGCCCTCCGCTCGGCTCTGCGCCTCTCCACCTGCCCGTCCCCCCAGCTCTGACCCCTGCTCCTTGCTGTCTGTCTTCCAGAAGTCCTGGGGTGCGTTTTGCCTCAAACCCCTGGCACCCCGACCTCCCCCAGACTGAGTTCCCTGAGGCAGCCATCCTCCCTCGGGGGCTCGTGGGCCCCCAGCCCCAGCACAGAACCAGCACAGGGGAGGGGCTTCTGGCCTGGGGCAGCCTTGGCTTCTCTGCAGGAAGGACCACGGGCCTCACCTGCGTGTGCCTCGGCCGTGCCCCCTGTGCATGCTCGTGCCACACACCCATGTTGACGTGGAGCCCTTGAGGGGAGCAGCGGGCAGGACAGCCGGCTGGGGGCCTGGGCTCGGGAGCAGTGCCACCGTCGGCAACGTCCCAACAGCCCGCTCTGCAGGTGAGAACGGGCCAAGGCCCCGCAGAGGGAGGGGTGGCAAATGCCAGTGGATTACAGGGGAGCGCCCGCCGGGGCTCCATTCCCTCCGCGTCCTGAACCAACAGGAGCCATTTCAATTCTGTGGAGGGCGACTTGTCTCACAGATTGCCGAGGCACTAATTAGTGCTAATTAGAATCTGATCGACTCGCCAAGGCAATCTGTCCTGCTGGGGCAGGCGGGATCCCAGAAGCACGTCTGATCTCGAAGGGAGTGGAGCCTTTTATGCGGAAAGGCCCCATGGGTAGCTTGGGGGGCTGGGTGTCTTTGTGCCTCGCTGCGGCTCTGAGGACGCCCCTGTGAGAAGCGATTCTGTTCAAACGTGTTTGACACATTCCAAGGGGAGAGAAGACAAACGCGCGCCTTTGAGCGATGGGTGCGTGATGGGTGCGCGATGGGTGCGCGATGGGTGCGCGATGGGTGAGCGGGCAAGGCCGGCCAAGTGTCATCTTCAGTGTTTTGTGCAAAAGGCCTCGAAGGCCAGGACGAGGGCCCCGAGGGTTGCCATGGCAACGTCCTCCCGCTGGAAGGGGAAGGCGGGCACCCTGGATCTTCCGCTTCTCTCTCCGCCTGGGACCCGCTCTGGAGCCAGGTGGCCGCTGACACCCACCTGGGCCCCCGCGAGGCCAGGGGCGGGAACTAGAGCTGCAGAGAGAGGCGACCCGAAGCCTGGTCTCTGGCAGAGGGCAAGCAGCTAGGTGAGGGCTTCGGTTTAAAATTCCTCCCGGCCCCTGTAACGGGTGCCGGATGCGCCTGATCTGAGGCGGCCTTCACGGATGGGGCCTGGAGATCGGCACGTGCGTCTCCATTTGAGGGACACGAAAACTGAGCTCCCAAGAGGCTGATGACATGTGCCGCAAGTCACAGGCGGGCCAGGAAGAGGCAGGGCTGCAGGCAAAGGAGGGACAGGGGCTCCCACACACGCCCGGAGCCCTGAGCTGCGTCCCCCCCGGGGTGAGCAGAGGGGAGCCCCCAGGTCACGCTGAGGACCGGTTGGGGACGGCTCCCGCTCTCGGCCTCCGGCGCGGAAGCTGGTTCTCCTTAGGGTCTCAGGGTCCAGGGCCCGCCTCCCTTTGACAGGTGGGGGCCTGAGGGTGGCGGTGGGGGGACTCGTCTGTGGTTAAAACCCAGACCCAGCAGTGCTCCAGCCCTCAGGCCACCCGCTTCTTCGCGGGGGTCAAGCCCAAGCGTTTAGATTCCGAAATTTTTATAGGAAACCCCCACGTGCACACATGTCCCGCTCTTCCCCGCTGAGCGAGCACCTTGGCCACGGGCACGGAGCCCCGAGGCTGCAGGTCCGGTGTGAGGGGGAAGCGCTCACTTCACGGAGCGGAAGCTCCAGGGGGCCCGAGCTGCGTCTGTTCACGGGGTCCGTTGGCACGTGGATTCGCAGATGCGTAACCCCTGAGACGCTTCTAGAACATATTTTACCCCTCTCCTGGCCGCAGGTGCTCTGTGTGTGTGCGTGGGATGGGGGCTGGGGTCCTTTTGTGCTGCCCTCGCCAGTCACAGGCGGGCCCTCCTGAGGTCAGGAAGGGTTCCACCTGGTAAGTCCCTCACTGCGGCCAGTTTGCAGAAGAAGGAGAGCGAGAGGCCAGAGCCTCTGGGCTTCCGATGAGCCCCAGGACGGCTGTCCCGCTTCTGGGTCAGCTCTGTTGCCCAGTACGTCTGTGGTGAGGCTGTGGGCTAGAAGGGACCTCACTTCTGGAACATTCCTCTTGCCCTTTTCCCAAAGCAGCTTTACCGAGGTTTAATTCTCAATTAATGGCACGTGTTTAAAGGGCGCCCTTCTGATAAGTTCTGACCTGTTTACGCATCTGTCAAAACCAAGAACGAGTCCGTTGTCCCCCAAAGTGTCCCTTTGCAATCAATCCCTACCCCCCTGCCTTTCCTTGCCCTACCTTTCCCCTTCTGCTTTCTGCAACAATTAATTAGTTTGTATTTCCTAGAATTTTAGATAAATGGATTCAGCTAGTATGTTCTCCGCCTGGGGGCTCACCCGCGGTAGAATGACTCTGAAATTCATCTGTGTCATAGGGCCAATCAGTAGTGCGTGCTTTCTTTGGCTCGATGTACAGAACTCACAGCTTGGGTGGTTTGTTGTTTTTTTGTTTTGTTTTGTTTTGTTTTTTAATTTTTATTCTCTTGCTGATAGACATTGAGGTTGTGTCCCATTTGGGGTTACAAATAAAGCTGCTATGAATACTCATATATAAAGCTCTGTGTGGACATATGTTTTCAGGGTATGTTTAACTTTTTTTTTTTTTTTAAGATTTTATTTATTTATTTGACAGACAGAGATTACAAGTAGGCAAGAGAGGCAGGCAGGGAGAGAGAGGGGGAAGCAGGCTCTCCACAGAGCAGAGAGCCCGATGTGGGGCTCGATCCCAGGACCCTGGGATCATGACCCGAGCCGAAAGCAGAGGCTTTAACCCACTGAGCCACCCAGGCGCCCCTATGTTTAACTTTTTAAGAAATTGCTAAAGTGCTTTCCAAAAGTGCTTGTGACATTTTATAAACATTCCACCAGCAGTGGGGGTTTTTCCACATCCTTGACAATACTTGGTATTATCAGCTTTTCTCATTTTAGTCATTCAAATGGATGTGGAGGGTGTCTTGCTGGGGTTTTACTATGCATTTCCCTAACATATTGAGTATCTTTCCGCCTTCTATGTTCTTCTTATATCTTCCCTGGCGAATGCTGTTCAAATCTTTAGTATATTAAAAAAAAGTGGGTTGTTTGTTTTCTTACATTGCATTTTGAGAATTCTTTGTATATTCTGGATACAAGGCCCTTATCTGTTAAGTGCTTCAAATTATTTTCTCCCAGTCTGTGGCTTTTCTTTTCATTCTCTTGACAATATCTTTCAGAGAGCAAAAAAAGCTTTAATTTTTTTCAAAGATTTTATTTATTTATGTGTCAGAGTGAGAGAGAGGGAGCACAAGCAGGGGGAGTGGCGGGCAGAGGGAGAAGCAGGCTCCCCACTGAGCAAGGAGCCAGGACCCTGGGACCCCTAACCGACTGAGCCACCCAGGCATCCCAGCTTTCATTCTCATCAAGTCCAATTATGACTTTAAGAAAGTCCCTTTACAAATGGTGCTTTGGGTGTCGTATCTAAGAAATTGGTGTCTAACCCAAGATCGTGAAGTTCTTCTAAAGTTTTTATAGTTTTAGGCTTTCCATTTCCACAGTCTAGTTTTAAGTTAATTCTTGTATGTGGATCCAGCTAGGGTTGAAGTTTGCTTTTCAGTTATTTTTTTATACAAATATTTGAATGTTCTAACATTATCTGTTAAAAGGACGATCATATGATCATTTTTCCACTTAATTGACTTGGCTCCTTGTCAAAAATAAGTTGCCTGTCTACGCGTGGTTCTCTATCTTGTTTAATTGCTCCATTTATCTTCACACCAATACTACACTCTCTTGATTATAGTAGTTTTATAATAAGTCTTAAAATAATATCATGTGCATTTTCCACTTTTGTTGTTTTTAAAGTTGTTCTGTTTTTTTCTAGGTTCTGTACACTTCCGTGGGAGTGCGAGGGTCATCTGTCAGTCACTTAAGAAGAATGCTGCAGCCTGAGCCGCATGGCATTAAATCCGCACGTCCATTTTGGAGGAAAGCACCGTTTTCACAATCTTGAGTCCATCTAAGCCATGAACACAGTCCACCTCTCCATTTATGAAGATGTGTAATTTTTTTTGGCAATATTTTGTAATCTTCAGGGTAATAGGTCTCTCATGTCTTTTGTCAGATTTACCCTTAAGTATTCCATACTCTTTTGACGCTATTATAAAATGCATCTTTTTATAAAGATTTTATTTATTTGACAGAGAGAGCACAAGCAGGGGGAGCAGCAGAGGTAGAGGGAGATGCGGGTTTTGATCCCAGGGTCCTGGGATCCTGATCTGAGCTGAAGGCAGACGCTTAACTGACAAAGACACCTAGGAACCCACATATGGTGAATTTTAAAGTCTTAATTTCTGATTACATGTTGCTGGTATATAGAAATACAGATAATTTATGGATACTGATCTCGTTCCTGCAAACTTATTGAAATCTTTATTGTAGATTCATTGGATTTTCCACATAGAAGATCCTGTCACCTCTGAGTACAGACACATTTACTTCCTCCTTTCCAATCTAGGGATCTTTTATTTATTTTTCCTGCCTGATTTCCCTGGCAACAACTTCCAGTTCCGTGCTGAATAGAAGTGACAAGAATAGCCATCCTGTTTTGTTCCTGATCTTAGGGGAAGAAAATTCACACTTCCATCATGATGTTAGTTGCAGGTGTTTTATAGATGCCTTTTCTCAGATGGAGAAAGGTCCCTTCAATTTCCAGTTTACTGAGTTTTTAATCAGGATGTAGATTTTTGTCCAATGTTCAATGTGTTTTCTGCACCTATTGAGGTGATCATATGTTTTTTTTTCAAGTTTGTTAATATGGTGAATTACATTGATTAATTCTCTAATATTAAACCGATCTTGCAATCCTTAGATAAAAGCTCCCTTAGGGGCACCTAGGTGGCTCAGTCGGTTAAGCGCCTACCTTCAGCTCAGGTCATGATCCCAGAGTCCTGGGACTGAGCCCTGCATCTGGCTCTCTGCTCAGCGGGGAGCCTGCTTCTCCCTCTCTCTCTGCCTGCCTCTCTGCCCACTTGTGCTCTCTCTCTCTATCTCTCTGTCAAATAAATAAATAAAATATTTTTTTAAAAAGCTCCTTTTGTCATGCTGTGTTGTCCTTTTTATATATTGTTAATTGGGAAATACATCCCTTCTTTAATATTCTGGGAGTTTCTGTAGAATTCCCTAAATGTTTCATAGAATTCACTAGTGAAGACATCTGGACCGGCAGCTTTCTTTGTGCAATGTCAATTTCTTTAGCAGATATAGGGGTACTCGGGCTATCTATTTCTTTTTGAGTGAGCTTTGGAAATTCATGTCTTTCTACGAATTTGACTGAACCAAGTTGTCAAATTTATAGGCACAATATATTCATAATAGTCTCCTATTAGCCCCTCACTGTCTGTAGAGTCTGTAGTGATGCCACCTTTCTCATTTCTAATTTTAGTAATTAGTATCTTCTCTCTCTCTCTCTGTTTTATTTTTTTTTTCCTGATTAGTCTGCTTGGAGTTTTATCAGATTTATTGATCTTCCCAAAGAGATAGCCTTTCTTTGGTTTCATTCTTCTCTTTATTATTTTTCTCTTTTCTATTTCACTGGTTTTCATTTTGCTCTTCATTATTTCCTTTCTTTTGCTTGCTTTGGGTTGAATTTGCTCTTTTTCTATTTTCTTAAGGTGGAATTGGGGTCACTGATTTGAGATCTTACTTCTTTTCTAATATAGGCCTCTCGCATATCTAAGGTAAAGTTAATCTCTGCTTTAGCATCATCTCACAAATTCTGATATATTGTGTTTTCATTTTCATTCAGTTTAAAATACTTTCTGAATTTACTTTTGATTTCTTCTTTGGCTCATGGGAGTATAATACAAATTTGTTTAATTTCCAAATATTTCAGGCTTGCCCAGACATCTTTATATTACAGATTTCAATTACAGTAAAAGAACATAATTTGTATAACTTGAATCCTTTTAAATTTCATGAGGTGGAATGTGATGTATCTTGGTAAATGTTCCATGCACACATCAGAAAAATGTTTATTCTGTTGTTGTTGAGTGCATTATTCTATAAATTATAATTACGTCAAGTTGGCTAATAATCTGGCTCAAATCCTCTATATCCTTGCTGATTTTCTGTCTCTTGTTCTATCAGTAATTGAGAGAGGAATATTGAACTCTCTCTCCATAATTGTGATTTAGTTCCCCCTTCAGTTTATCAGCTTTTGCTTCATGTTTTCCAAAGTTCTCAATATTTAGGATGGTTATGTCCTCTTGGGACACCTGGGAGGCTCCGTCTGTTAAGTGTCTAACTTTGGCTCAAGTCATGATCTCAGGGTCCTGGGATTGAGCCCTGCATCAGGCTTCCTGCTCAGTGGGGAGTCTGCTTGTCTCTCTCCCTCTGCCCATTCCCCCACTCATGCTTAGTCTCTCTCTCAAATAAATAAATGAAATATTTTTTAAAGATTTTATTTATTATTTATTTGAGAGAGAGAGAGAGAGAGAGCAAACATGAGTAGGGGGAGGGAGAGGGAGAAGCAGACTCCCCACTGATCAGGGAGCCCCAACATAGGGCTCCATCCCGGGACCCTGAGATCATGACCTGAGCCAAAGGCAGACACTTAACTGACTGAGCCATCCAGGTGCCCCTAAATGAATAAGATCTTTTAAAAAATTGTTATGTCCTCTTGATTAATTGACACCTTTATAATTACGTGCAGGTTGTTTTTTTTTTTTTAATCTCTGATAATAGTCTTTCCTCTGAAATTTACTTGGATGGTATAGTTACTCCAGCATTCTTTGGATTATCATCATACTGGCAAGTCTTTTTCTATGCTTTCACTTTTAAATTATTTGTGTCTTTATATTTAAGGTGCATTTCCTGTATGCAATACTATAATTGGAACTTGATTTTTTTAAAGTTTATTTATTGATTTAAGTAATCGCTACACCTAATGTGGGGCTTGAACTCATGACCCCGAGATCAAGAATCTCATGCTCTTCTGACTGAGCCAGGCCATGTGCCCCAGACCTTGATTATTTTATTTAATCTTAAAATCTCTGATCTTTAGTTGGGGTGTTCAGACAATTTACATCTCATGTGATTATTGATATATTAGGTCTCTTTGTTTTGTAGGTTTCTGATGTTGTTTTTTGTTGGTCCCATCTGTTCTTTGTTCTTTTTTTCTATTTTACTGCCTTATTTTGGATGGAGAATGTTTTATTATTCCATTTTCATCTCCTTAGTTATATCTCTTCGTTGTATTATTTTAGTGATTGCTTTAGGATTTATGCTATAATCTTGAACTTATCAGAGTCTTCCTTCAAGTGATATTATGCTATTTCACCT
The DNA here is from genome assembly GCA_004024625.1 of Mellivora capensis. NCBI lineage: Eukaryota > Metazoa > Chordata > Mammalia > Carnivora > Mustelidae > Mellivora > Mellivora capensis. The sequence goes on along the minus strand of PISX010005566.1, from coordinate 15,605 downwards.
AGTAGAGTGTAAGAACCTTATAATAGTATTTCCATTCCTCCCCCGACCTTTATACTACTGCCATACATTTCACTTATTTTATAAATACATGTGAGCAGTCAGTCACCTCCTTAAAAATTGAGGTGAAATTTACATAGCAAAATTAGCAATTTTAAAGTGAATAATCTAGCAGCAGTTCAATTTATTTATTTGTTCATCATGGTTTTGGTGTCATATCTAAGACTCCATTGCCAAACCTAAGGCCAGGAAGATGAACTCATATATTATCTTTTAAGAGTTTTATAGTAGCTTTGATAGTTAGGTTGTTGTTGATACACTTCAATTCAAATTTTTAATTCAAATTTTAATTTGAATTAAATTCAAACATTTAATTTTTGTGTATGGTGTGAGGTAGGGGTCCAACTTCATTCTTTTGCTTGTGGATATGCGGTTGTCTCAGCACCTGTTAAAGAGTGTATTCTTTCCCCATTGAATGATTTTGGCAACCTTGTTGATAATCAACTGGCCATAGACATGCAGGTTTATTTCTGGATTCTCAGATTTATTCCACTGGTCTATAGGTCTGTCCTCACACTAGTACCAGACTGTTTTGATTACTGTAGCTTTGTAATATGTTAGGAAGTTGAGAAATATGAGTCCTCTAACTTTGTTCTTCCTTTTCAAGATTGTCTTAGCTATTTGGGACGTCTTACGATTTCATATGAAAGGGAGGGTTGACTTTTCTGTGAAAGGGGCTGTTGGAATTTGGATAGGGATTGTACTGAACCTGTAGATTAGTATGGATAGTATTTCCATTTTAAGGACATTAAGACTTCCAATCCATTAACATGGAATATTGTTCCATTTGTTTAGTTCTTCTTTTCAATCATCTTTTGAAGAGATCTGAATTTTAGAAAATGTTACATATTTACCCATGTAAGTACCATTTACAGTGTTCTTAATACTTTGTGTAGATCTGTTTTTCCAACTGGTATTATTATTCCTCTGCATGAAGGACTGTAACATTTCTTTTTTCTTAAAAAAAAAAAAAAGACTTTATTTACTTATTTTTCAGAGAAAGAGCAGCAGGCAGAGGGAGAAGCAAGCTCCCCACTGAGCAAGGAGCTTGATGCAGGGAGCCCAATGTGGGACTCGCTCCCAGAACCCTGGGATCATGACCTGAGCCAAAGGCAGACACCTAACAGACTGAGCCACCCAAGCATCCCTGGAGTGTAACATTTCTTATAGTGCAGGTGTGCTGCTGATGAATTTTCTTCCTGCTTTTATGTTTTTGAAAATGTCATTACTCACTTTCCCTTTTCAAAGATATTTTACTCTGGATATATTTGCTGGAATTATATTTTAAAAGATATTCCTCTTTTAAAGATAAGTAGAAGTGACAGTTTATCTTCCAGGACTTTAAAAAATGTGGTTGCTTTACTTGCATTGTTTCTGACAAGAAATCTGCCATCATTCTTATTTTCTTCCTTTATGTAATGTCTTTTTCTATGGCGACTTTTCAGATGTCCTCATTTTCACTGGTTTTGAGCCATTTGATTACAATGTCCCTTCATGTAGTTTTCTTCACGCTTCTTGTGCTTGGAGTTTTTTGAGCTCTTAGAGCTGTGGGTTTATAGCTTTCATCATTTTGGAAAAATCTGATCATTATTTCTTCAAATATTTTTTCTGTTCCCTCTCTCCTCGTCTTCAGGGACTCTGATTATACACATATTAGGCCAATGGATGTTGGCCCACAGCTCACGGATGTTTTTTCTTTGCGGGCGTGGGGGTGGTGGGTGGTTCTTTCTCCTCTGTGTGCTTCATTGTGGATACTCTCTATCACCATGTCTTCAAGTTCTCTAATCTTCTCTCTTATAATGCTAATTTCCTGTTACTGTGTCCACCATGTGTTTTATCCTGTGCAGTGTGGTTTTCAATGTGGTTTGCTTTGGTCTTTTTTATCCTCCACATCTCTACTTTATCACTGAACTTGTGGAATACAGTCAGGGTGTCTGGTTCTGCTAATTCTTTTGGTTGTTTCCACAGGAGTCACATGGGCCTGTTATTCGTCTTGGTCAGAAGCAGAAGGACTCCCTCTTCTTAATCCAAGAATTGGTAATGTCCTCCTCTCTGGCTGTGGGAGCCTGTGTGAAGTTGGACAAAATAAAATGCCAGCCCTCTTCTGATGGCAAGTCCTCCCCACAGCCTCCCAAGGGATAACACAGCTGCTGGTGGGAAGTGGGTGTGGTGTAGCTTCAGCAGAAACAGAGACTGAAATGTGACTTAGCCCAGGTTGTCGGGTACCTGAGCTGGTCAGGGCAGCAAGCATTACCTGGACTGAGGCAAGGCAGCCAGAACCAGCCTCCTGGTAAGCATGTTTGGGGCTTTGTTCATGCAGATAGAAGAGCCTGATGCTCACTCAGTGATGCCAACACTGGGAGGACCTAGGACCCCTTGGTTACAGCTCAGGCTGGCATTCAGAGGGCACTTTGCCCCTCAACTGGACAAACAGATTGATGACCCAGCAAGAAAGGTCTGAGGTACGACAGGCCAGGATGAAGGGCGGAAACCAAGGGCAACCCTACCCAGGTCGGGGCAAAACAGGATAACAGCCGGCCGGGGCGCTCATTGCTGCTCAGGCCGCCTCATCGTGAGCTTCGAATCACGGTAACAAGGACCACAGTCATCACCACCCTGGTTCTCGAGAGCCATGATGATCGGGCCATTGCCTGTTGGGTGTCTTCTCTGGCTCCCTCGGTGACTGGTGGGACCTACTTTACTCATACCCATTTGGGGTTGGTGATTACTGAGGCTACTGTGTGTCTGGCGGGGTTGGGGAATGGTGCTCTCCCTTACCACGTCCAAGCATGGCATGATGGGGCGACTCGGCCCTCGGAATAGGGAGCAAAAGGTGACATAGATCACGTCTTGTCCTCGGGCAGGGTCCTGGCCTGTGAAATAAGCTGTTAAACAAAAGAGTCTTGCCAGGAAGGCCCGGGAACTGAATTTCTGGGGTCCAGGCCAGTGCCAGGACTCTAATCAATCATTAGCATCTGGTGGTAGTGCTAACAAGTGTGTGCATGTGTTCAATGTGCCTGTGTGCACACACGCGCATGTGTGTGTGTGGTAGTGAGGACTCCCAGAGGTCTGAGTCCCAGTCTGAGATGGGAGCTATGGCGTCTCCTCAGCCCGCCACTGTCACAAGAATGTGGCAGCCAGGGTTAAGCTGGGACTTAATCTGGCTTTGATGCTGACCCACTGAGCACCCAGGGCACAAGGGTCACCACCACCCACTCCGGCCCCAGGGGAACCACCAAATATGAATCCATCCTGCTTAACCTGACTCAAAGCCCCTTGGAGGCTAAAAGGAGGGAGCCAGGGCTACCCTGGAACTGGGGAAAACTTGTCCTTGCACCTTCCTGTTGGGACTCGTGCTTCTGAGCAAGGAGCCAAGGGCCGTCCTTGTGCTGTTCACTTGGTGGAGGTTTAATAGGCACCCACCATGGGCCAGCGCTGTTTGGGGTGTGGGGGGTGCAGCGTTGAGCAGAGAGGTCGAAATCCCCACCCTCAAGAACTGGACAAAACATGAAATAGACACTGGCCTGGCTGGAGACAATTAGGAAGCAGGGAAGAGAGGACGGGGCAGGGCTGCTGAGAGGGAAGGCTGGAGGCTACAGGCATGATGTCACTGAGGAAGTGATGTTTCGGCAAAGACCGAAAGGAGATGAGGAAATGAGCTGGGAGAGATCTGATGGGAAAGTGTTTAGGCAAAGGGAATGTCATTTGCAAAGGCCCTGAGGCAGGACACACTCTCACTTGCTTAAGGAGCATCTAGGAATCTGTGGGGCGAGAGCTGCAGGGAGGGAAGCCCAAGCAGGCGGCCCCATCAGCTCCAGTGACTCTGGGCGGCGTTGTGAGTGTGATGAGCCTCTGCAGGCTTTTGGCAGAGAAAAATAACATGAGGAGGCAATTGTAACCACCTCAAAGAACACCGTTCACGGTGGCTTAGATGAGGAGGTTGTGGGAGGTGGCCAGATTTGGGACATACGTGGAAGGTAAAACCACAGGATGTGCTGATGAAGGTGGGGCTCGAGAAAGAGGGGGGTCCAGGAAGACTGTAAGGATTTTGGTGTGAGCTACTGGAAGGCTGGACTTTTTCTTTTTTGGGTTTGGGAGGACGGGCAGGGGCAGAGCTGGGGTGGGCAGGTGAGGCACTGCGGTGCACGTGTTCAGCTGTGAGACACCTACCGGCTGTCCCTGTGGTAACGTGGAGCAGGGAGTGGGATCCAGGGTCTTGGGCTCAGGGGTGTCCCGGCCAGGTCTATATGGGGGCATCTGAGTATCAGTGGTTTTAAAGCTTTGACACTGGGTAGATCTCCAAGGAGTGGGTGTAGACATAGAGAAATGCCACCGACTACACCCAGGAGCATGCCAGGACACGAGAACCAGCAAGGACATGAGGTCCTGGGTGGCCTTTGGAGCAGTGGCGGGGTGAACTGCACTGGAAAGGCTCACGGGAGAGGAGGGACAATTGGAGATGGCGAGACAACTCTTCCGAGGGGTTTTGCTTTTGAAAAGAGCACAGAAATGACTTTCCTCTGGAGGTTGGGTGGGCTCAACAGCGGGGGCCTGATGACGGGAGAAATCCCAGTGCACAGGCTGCTCGGGGAGGAGGGCGCCTGTCAGGCCAGGAAGGGGTGGACAGCCGCTTCCTGGTTCCTGTTGCTTCCAGAACTGGAAGGCCCCACGCTGAAGGGCGGGCATGCAGCCCCATGGGCCAAGGGGCGAAGGGCGTCAGGTGGCCCCGGGTCACGCCTGCAGTGCCCAGCTATGTGGTGAGTGCTCCCTCCAGGCCGACGCCAGCCATGGAAGGGGCACGAGGCTTTGCCATACGGGAATTCCACGTGGGCCATGGGCCGGGGTGCAGGGGTGTGGGGGGGAGCATGTGAATGAAGACCGCTGCGGAAGGTTCTAGTGGGGGGCTGGAGAGCTGCGGGGAGATGGGAGGCAGCGGGCTGCGGGGCATTGCCACGCTGTGCCCATGGGAGGGCAAGCCTGAGCGAGCGTCAGTGAGGCCACCTCTGTCTGCCTCAGTGTCCCTGCCTGTAGGACGGACACGGTGGCAGCAGTGTCGCGGTACTGCTGGGGGTTAAAGGCCTCGGTCCATGGCCAGTCAGCATGAGCATCGGGGGCTCCTTAGCTCTCGCTGTCCTCCCTGCCGAGGCTGGCCCTGGGAATGCGGACCTGTAGTCCCACGGAAAGAGTGCGAGTGCCCTGGGAGCCGCAGAGGAAGGAGGGCAGCCCAGAGGCGGGAGGGCGCGGGGAGGGCTGGGGGTGCCCTGGGCGCTGCAGGCCGCATCCTTCTCACTCCTGCGAGGCCATCCCCCAGAGGGCAGTGCAGGATCACCTCTCGGCCACACGCAGTCTCCCCACAGCTGGGAAGCCGGCTCTTTCTGGAATCCCTGCAAACGGGCCAACCTGCCAGGATTGGATTTTCCTCTGAATGCTCCTCTGTTTTTCGGCTCTGAATCGAATGTAGTCAGAGGCCGGCGCTGCTCTCGGCCGCTCTGTGCGTGCTAGCTCACCCGGCCTTCCCAGCGGCTCCAGGCCGTGGTTACTGGGACCTCCACTCTATACAGAAGGAAGCCAAAGACCCGAGAGGTCAAGGCACATGGCCAAGGCCATGTGGCTGATCCCTCTGCTTGACGGCAGGGGCACACGGGCTGTCCGGCACTGTGAGAAGGGTCCCCATCCTCCCACCCCCGCTGGTCTCCTTCCTGACCCCCACCCACGGTCTGGGACCTTGTCACTTCTTTTTTTTTTTTTTTTTAAGATTTTATTTATTTATTTGACAGAGAGATCACAAGTAGGCAGAGAGGCAGGCAGAGAGAGGAGGAAGCAGTCTCCCCATTGAGCAAAGAGCCCAGTGTGGGGCTCGATCCCAGGACCCTGAGATCAGGACCTGAGCCAAGGCAGAGGCTTAACCCAGCGAGCCACCCAGGCGCTCCTTTTGTCACTTCTTCGTACTGGTATCTGGAGTGGCCTCCTGCACCTGTCCTTTCGCGCCAGCAGAGCAGGGATCAGGTCTGTCTGCCGGGGGCTGAGCACCTGCCATGCACTCGGGATTCAGACCCAGCACTGGCGGACGTCCCTGTTTCCCAGGGGGAAAGGTGGGAAGAGGGGTGAGAAGCCCCGTTCTGGGCCAGTGCAGACCGGCTGCCTCCTCTCCCTACATCCCGGCCTCTGGGCTCGCCCCTCCTGCCATGCGCCTGGGCAGCCACAGGGGCCGCCTGCCAACGGAGCTGCGTTCTCCCACCTTCTGCCACCAGACCTTGCGTCTGCTTGATGAACGGTGTGACGGCCGTGGGTGGCTGGGGACTGCAGGCGTCCCGGGCCCTGTCTCCCCGATGCCCCCCGGGACCAGCCCTGCCCTGAGGCGGCGGGGGGGGGGGTGGTGGCGGCAGAGGTGGGGACTTCTCTGAAGATGCAGAAGGAAAGAGGGAGAGACGGGAAGCAGTGGGAAGGCAGGTGGAGTGGAGCAGCCACAAGGGCGGAGGGGGGCAGCGGAGGCCGGCAGGGAGGATGGGGGCCCCGGGAGCTCGGCTCCCCCGCGGGTGCGTGATTTACAGCGGAGAGTAATTGCTGGGAACAGACTGCGGCTGGAAAGCCTCTCGGTGCCAGGTCGGTGCCGCAAAGAAAACCGTATCTGTTAGGACTCTGGGAACAAAGACTCCACGTAAACATCTCCCGAGGTGTGGAATCTCTGGGTGACTCAAGGACCTCACATCCAGACAGCAGAGTTGTGAAACCGAATGCCTGAGCGGGCTAGTCGGCCGTCTCCTGCGCCGACGACAGCGGGAGGCGGACTCAGAGCGTGAGTCACCAGCAGCAGCACCCAGGAAAATACCCAGGTCCCCCCAGTTACAGCATTATCGATCGCTGCCATCGCTCGGGAACCCAACCCGATGAAACTAGAGAAAACGCCAGCTGGGCCGGGCTGGGCCGGGAGGAATCCAGCCCTTGGCGCAGTCGGCCTTCCTGGCGGCAGCCTCTGCAGTCATGCCAAGCCACAGCCCTGTGTGGTCGAAGTGTGCGGAGGTACCAGCCCCCTTCCGCAGACGTGGGCACCAAGGCCCGCCGGGCCAGGGCCCCTCCCGCAGCTCGAGCCCAGGGTAGAGAACCCAGACCGAGGAAGGTTGCTGGGGCGAGGCAATGCGCCCGGGGGGCCAAGGGCGGGCAGGGGTGGGGGTGAGGGGAAGGAGAGTGTCGAGCTGCCCCTGGAGTGGTTTCCGCTTACAGAGCATCTGTCGCGTGTGGGCACGGACGTGTCAACCACCACATTTGCTTTATCTCGACCTCGACCAAGTATGCCCAGAAACCAAGGCTCAAAGAGCGCGTCGCTTGCCCAGGGCCACTCAGCTAACAAGCGGCTGCACGGGGTTAAACCCAGCGCTACCTGCCCCCAAGTCCACGCTCTTTCCACGGGGACCCCTGCCTCTCCGTTCCCCGCGTGTGCAGGTGGACAGAGGAGGTGAAGGGCCCCTGCCCCGTCTCCACGGAGCATGTGTGCATGCAAGTGCGGCCGTGCCCACCAGCGAGGGCGTGCATGGCCGCGTGTCCCCGTGGGGCCTCCCCACTACCCCCCGCCTGGCCCGGTCTCCGCAGAGCGGGGAGGCTCCCGGGCCCACCCACGAGCCGGTAGCTCCCCATGCTCTTAATCAGTAAGATATGTTTCTGGTATAAAAACCACATCAGCATTTTTATTTTCAAGTTCAGACAAGGTTTTCTTTTTTTTTTTCCTTCCCAATTTTCCCTTCACATGGGTGAGGCTAATCCTCTCGCCTTGACTGACAGGTCTTTAGACTCAGCTGTACATGGAAAGAAGCAGAGAATCAAGGACAACAGCACGGGGGAGACTTTTCTCCACATTTTGCAGATTTCAGAAAGCCCACGACCCATAATTACCGATGCGAGCTGTTGAAAAAGTGACACCAGACCGGTGGCTGGGCCGTCCTGGCAAATGCGGGGAGTGCCACAGGAGGGCTCTTGTCCTCGCCTTGTTTATCCCACAGATTTTGTCCTTTCCTCCTGAGGATCTGCCCTGGGCGGGGGTGGGATGGCCCACAGGTAGACACTCCAGCCTGGGGGGGCAGGAGGGGCAAAGCTCGGAGGGAAGTGGACCAGGAAGAGAAGAGGGGAGAGGGCCCAGGTAGGACCCAGAGCTCTTGGAAAAACCACTTAAATCCAGGAAAATGCAGAGCAGGCAAGAGCCTCTCTGTCGGGAGTGGGGAGGCTTCTCCATAGCTACAGAGTAAACAGCAGAACTTTCCATGCCCCTTCTTAGTGTTTTCCAGAGTATACTCAGACCCAGCCTCTGTCCTGGAGTTGAACTGACCTTGAGTTAATAAAAGGGTGTGGCAGTGGGGGGCCAAATCCTGGGTGTGTGTTTGGGAAGGTCTCCAACATTTAAGCCAAGCCCCAAAGGCCCAGTCATATCTGGCCCGGTGAGGAAGGGGTGGGAGATGGTAGCAGGGAGAGCTAGGAGCAAGGCTCATTCCCAGGTGTGACTCTGTGGGGTCCTTCTGGCATTCTCAACGGGGTCATTCTTCACTGTGGAGCCCGGTCCAGGCACTGCTAGACATCTGATACCCCAGCCCCTGCCCTCTAAATGTCCGTGATGGGGACAGAGTCTGGGAGTGTGACAACTCACACTTCCATACATTCCTAAATGCCCCCTAGTGGGGGCAAGGGGTACTGCCTCCAGAGAGGGACAGGTAGAAATCAGGTGCGCAGCCACTCCAGCGTGGGGGGTTGGGACAGAGTGGAGAAGGACAGCGTTGGAGACAAGGGGCCCTGGGGTTCAGCTGCCTTGAATGTCATCCCGGGGAGTCAGCCCTGAAGAAGTTCGGGAGGGGAAGGACATGGCGGACTTGTGCTGTAGAAAGGTCATGGGTTGCCAGGTAAGGCGTGCTTTCGAGGGCATTAAGACTGGAGGTAGAGGCCTGGGATTCTCTTTGTGGGAAGAGTAATCGCAGATTCAATTTCTTTAATAGATATAGGGTTATCTGAATTTTCTAGTTCTTTTTGTGTCCATTTTGAAAGTCTGTGTCTTTCACAGACATAATTTTGGCATAAAGTTGTCATATTCTCCTCATTTTCCTTTAGTGTCTGTAGGATTTGTAGTGATGTCCCATCCTTCATTCCTCATAATTTGTGGGTTTTTTCCTCCTGAGCAGTCTCACTGGGGATTCAGAAACATTGTCAATCTTTTCAAAGAACCAGCTTTTGATTTTATTGATTTTCTCTACTATTCGCCAGTTTTCCATGTCATTGGCTCATGCTTTTATCAGTACTGTTTATGTCCTTCTAGTTAGTGGTTCATGGACTCTTCTTTTTCTAGCTTGTGGTGGAAACTTAGATGATTGATTTTAAACTGCTCTTCTAATAAAGCATTTTAAAGCCCTACATATCCCTTAAACATTGCTTTACGTGCATTTCAAGAATTTTCATGTATTGGTGTTTTCCTTATCTTTCAGATAAATCTTTTAAATTTAATAATTTCCTTTTTGACCCACAGGTTACTTAGAAGTGTACTTCTTAACTTCCAAATGTTCAGATTTTTCCAGATTTTTGTTACAGATTTTAATTTAATTCTGTCATGGTCAGTACTTAATTCAGTATATGAAAGCATACATGTTCTGTACAATTTCAAGCATTAAAATGCTGCATTTGGATAGAATTCTGTGTGAAAATGAAAGGAAATGCAGAAGGAAAAGTAAGAATAAAATTTCCAGGCATTTTTTTAAAACAAGCATGTTCATTTTTAAGATGGATTATGATGGGGGCCACATTTTTTGATATTTCAATTCTACTCAAATTACTGAAAGGAGTGATATAATATTTTAAATTAGCTCTACTACTTATGGCAAATTATATTATGTCTAGCTATAAAGACCAAAGATTAAAAACTCAAGTATCAACTTGAAATGTTGGTATCATTTTTTTTTTCAAAGTTCTTTTAGGGAGATGTGAACAAAAAGTTTGAAGACAACTAGGCTAAATAATGAATAAAAGGAACTTGGAATGGGAGGTTTCCTTTTTCTTTAAAACGGGTGCGACTTGAGCCCACTAGAAAAGGTACAGGAGTGAGGAGGCCCCTGCGCGTGGGGACGGGGCAGTCTGGAAAGGCAAGTCAGTGTCAGCAGAGCGCAGGTGTGTGAAAGGTACAGGGGCTCTGCTGGCCATTTCGGGACTCCTGTGCCCTGCTGTTTCCTAACGGTGTCAGGTTCACCTCCCTCCCCCAGTGCCTATTCTGAGTCCCACTCATGAAACACTCTAGGGCAGAGCTGCCTACCCCGGGGAGTACTGGAAGGTGAGGATTAAGGTGGCCCAAGTCCTTGAAGACTTCCTGGAGGAGGAGAGAGTTATGGTGGAGACTGAAGGAATGACAAGTATTTAGGAGAACAGGGAGAGGAAGGACTGGCACCGACCCTGTGGAAGGAAGCAGGGCGGGGTTGGAGCCAAGGCCGAGTCCAGCCCAGGCTCTGCCTTCCCCATGGGGGCCCCAGCAGAACAGCTGCCATTGCCGAGCATCAGCTAAGAGCCCCTTACCGAAACCAGAGGGCTGATCCTCACCTTAATTCTTGCTTGATGGAGAAGGGGTCAACACTGGTGAGGAGACGCCCAGCAACACGCCGAGCTCACAGCGCGGGGACTGGGGCTGGAATCTGCAGCTCTCCCCTCTGCCAGGTGGGCTCTTGCCTGGCCTGTGTTTGCCTCGTCCAACATACCTGCAGCCTCCAGAGGGAGACTCTACTGCTGGGGGCTCCGCATCATCTCAGGCCACAGCCCGAGGTCCTTAGGCAGGCAGGTGACCCTTGAGCACGAGGTGGCCATTGTCTCTTGGCCCCAGGCTGACGTCCACACCGGCTCCCTGCCTGGAATGCCCTCCTGGCCATCTCGACCCGTGTGAGCGGCCGCTGGGAAGCCTGACACCCTCCAGCCCCCAGGGCTGCGGCTTCTTCGCTTACAGGTCTTTTTCCCCACAGGACACCGGGCGCCGAGGGCCACGGTGAGAGCATCTGCTTGATTCAGCCTTCAATGCCACGAGCACTGCGGCGTGGCATTCATTCGCTAGGGCTGCCGCAGACTGGCTCCGACAACAGCAATCTATCCCCTCTCGGTTCCCGGGGCCGGAAGCCAGAGATCAAGGTGCGGGCAGCTGGTTTCCTCTGAGGCCTCTCGCCTTGGCTTGAAGGTGACCCCCCTCTTGCTGATTTTCGTGTGAGTCTGTGCACACACACTCCTGCTGTCTCTCTGTAGCCAAATTTCTTCTTCTTAGACATCAGATTGGATTCAAGTTCATCCTAACAGCCTCATTCTAATCACCTCTTTAAAGAGGTGATTATCTATCTCCAAATACAGTCACATTCTAAGGTCCTGGGGTTAGTGCTTCAATACAGGAGTATGGGCAGGGGAACGTGACTTGGCTCTAAAAGCGCTGGATACACAAGGGACATCAGACAGACACGGGCCCTGCTCTCACTGGCCCCCTAGTGCAGAAGGCCAGAGAAGCCACCAGCTGACAGCCCCCTTCCCTGACGACCCCGCTGCAGCTGCTCCTCTGGCCACCCTCCTCCCGAGTTAGTACTCCATCCCCACATGGCCCTTGCACCCCCTCAGACTCCCAGGACCCTAGAAGGTGTGATGGTTCATTTTCTGCATCAACTTGGCCAGGCCAAGGGGGCCCAGACATTTGTTCAAACATGATTCCAGGTGTGGCTGGGGGCGGGGGCGGTGCCGACTGTGGACGAGATTTGGGTTTGTGTCCGTGTTCGGGGTGAAGCCGATGGCTCTCCCCAACTGATTGGCCCCGTGCATTCAGCGGAAGGCCCGAGGACAGCAAAAAGGCTGACCTCCCCTGAGAAGGGGGGGGTGTGTGGTTCTCCTCCTGCCTGACAGCCTGGAGCTGGGACTTCTGCTTTCTTCCTGCTTTTGGACTCTCGTGGAAACACTGGCTCTTCCTGGGGCTTGAAGGCTTTTGGACTCGGACTGGAACGATACCGTCGGCTCTCCCGGGTCTCCCCCTTGCTGACGGTGGACCCTGGGACTCATCCGCTTCCCAAAGTCACAAGTGCCAATGTCTGAGAATAACCTATCTGCACTGACATGTGCTGTGGCCTCTGTTCCTTGGGGAGCCTACATACAGGTCCTGCGTGGCCCTCGCCCTTTTACAAACAGGGAAACTGAGGCTCACGGGGACCTATAAACAGGGCTTCCTCTAGGCGATGGAGGCTCTCTCACTCCTTTTCTGAGCTGCAGGGGCCTTCACCTGCTGCTCCCCTCTGGTCCCCAGGAGGGTGAGCTGCTCCACGGACTCACTGGCCCCTGCCGCCCGACTGGGCCAGCTCACACACACACTTGAAACAAGGCCTTGCAAAGTCCCCTTTCCTGCCCGCAGGACCACACCACGGAGACTCTGCAATCCCAGCTGCCTAGGATCCTGGTCTGACTGAAGTACAGAGAGGCCGTCGAGGCCTCCCCTACGAACGATGTGCTCATGTGACCTTGCCCAGGCAGGGAGTGGGACACCCCAGGGCCTTCGAGAAGCTGCTCTGGCCTTCACACCCCCTCCCCTCTCGGGCTCTGCTCCCTGGCTTCTCTTTCATTCTCTACTGGACGGGGCTCCGGACCGTTGCCTTCCCCTCCTGTTCCCAGCACGCTCAGCTCCAGAATCCGGTGACGGGTTGGCTGCATCCAGTCGGACCCCTGGCACTTTCTCTGGGCAAACTTCCGCACGTAGCGTCAGGCTTTCTTAACCCGTGGACACTCGAGCCACAAAACACCTGCCCGAACAGCCCGGGGCCGGCACGAGGTGGGGGGCTAGCGACGCGAGAGGGTGAGACCGCGTCCCTGCCTTCCCGGCAGCCCCGTGAGGCTCCACGACCTCACCTCCGTGGTGGCAGATGCTGCTGTCCCCACGGCCCGCTGTCCCTCCTCCCTGCGGTCAGGGACCACTTGCACTCTGAGTGGGCCAATCGCCACCCAACCAGAGACTACGCGGTCCGGTTTCACTGAGGAATACGTGTGGCCGTGGGGCTAAATTCTCACCCAGAGAACGTGAGTGAAAGAGACACAGGCCAAGTTCAGAGCACTTCCTTCAAAGGAAACCACCAGCCCTTCACCCTCTGTGTTTCCTCCCAAAGGCAGGAAAATCGGCACAACAGGCCACCCAACTTCGCTGCGCACAAGGGGGACACCGCAGGAGATGGCAGGACGACACGACGGGGAGGAGCCAGGTCCCTGCTGACCCTGAGAGCTCGGGGTACCCAGCCCCGCCCACCCGTCTGCCCCTCAGAACACACCGGAGGCTATTACACCGGGAGACGTAAGCTTCCTTCCTGCCGGGCCACTGTATTTAAGGTCTTTGGGGAGAGCAGCTCAACCTGCACCCGGGTGGCAACCTTGGTTAGGTGTGACACAGGAAACCCAGACAGACAGAGACATAACATTGAAGCGTACAACCCCAGGCGTTCTCACAAACCGCACACACCCGCGTGACCACCACCGCTCTCCTCCGCAAAGGGAACCACTACCCTCCCTCCCACAGTTTAACCTGCTTACGAACATCATGGGAACAGTCATACGGTTGTCATTTGGGCGTAGCTGCTCCCTGGCGAGTGTGGCCGCTGGACCCTACGCTCTGAATGTACCACGACCTTAGTCCTTGTGCCGCTGGTGGCTCGGGTCCTTCCCCGGTCCTGGCTCTCACAAGCCCGACGCCAGTCTGGACACCGACATCTCCTCTGTCTTCGGGCTCACCCACACATACTTCTGCTCGGTATGAACCTTGCAGTGGAAATGCTGGTCACACGATATGCCAACCTTCCAAGGTTAGCAGAAAACGCCAAATTGTTTCCCCAAGTGGTTATAGGGTTGTGCCAATTTCCGCTTCCAAACACCAGCCGTGTTTGAGAGTTCTGTCTGCTCCACATCCTCACCGACAAACACATGGTATTGTGAGTCTTTTTATTTTTAGCTGTCCTGGTGGGTAGCGGAGGCATTTCACTGTGGCTTTAATTTACATTTCTTTGATTACTAATGAGGTTGAGTACCTTGGTATGTTTGGCGAAAAGCTATCTTCCGTGTGCAGTGCCTGTTGTAGTTTTGGGCCCATTTTGGACGTTTTGAGATGTAGTTCTTAATCTTTCTGGGATATGAGCCCTTTGTCAATTATATGCTTCAAGTCTCTCCCATTGCCTTTTCACCAATTGTGACTTAATGTCTGAGGCAGTCCATTTTAACAGCTCGCACAACATAGCGAGGAAATCGGACCCTCTCCGTTGTGAGACTTGTTTCCTAGAAGTTTTAGCATTTTGCTTTTCCTGTTCACACTAGCAATCCATCTGGGGATTTATATTTTCTTATGGTACAAGGTAAGGGTCAAGTTTCCTTGGCCCTCTACAGATACTCAGTGGCCCGTGCCCGGTTGGTTGAGATCACCCTCTCCCCACACTCTGCCATGCCTTGAGAAAAAAATACATCAAGCATCCATAGATGATAATCTGGTTTTGGACTCTGTTCTGCTGCTAAACTTGCTTTTCACAGTTCCGAGAACCATTCTTCTTTCAAAGTGTATTGGCTATTCTTGGCTTTTTCCATTTCCGCATACATTTTAGAATTTATTTAAACATTTTATTTGTTAAATCTTCATTCCTGGTGTGTAGAAACTCAACGAACCTTCGTATATTGCCCTTGTATTCAGTAACCTGGTTAGACTCGTGAATCACGCTAACGTTTTGGGTGCAGATCTTTTCTGCACGAGGTGCACGAACCGCCCCAACGCCTGCTTGAGGTCTTTCCTGATCACAACACTTCAGTCTGCTTTTTTGATCTGTCTCTGGCTATTTCACCGTTCCAACAGAAGGGTAAACATAAGTGGTGAATCATGACTAATCTTGCCTTATTCTTAATGTCGAAGGGAGAAATTCCCGCATTTCACAAAGTACAGGACTTACTGTGGGAGTTTTTGTAGATAGTCTTAATCATAGTATCTCCATTCGCTATTTTTCATGAATATCATGCTTGGTTGTTGAATTTTTACTGACTTACTTTTTCTGCAGGGATTGATAGTGATTTTAATGTTTACATAGTGATATTTATTGACATTAAAAAAAATGTTACACCAATCCTAAAGTACAGAGTTTATTAATAATGTGATTAGGCTGTCTGGGTCCACGTTCATGCCTAAGATTGGACTTCACTTTTCCTTTCTTCTGATAGACCTTTCAGGTGTTAGTCTCAAGGTTATGCTGCCCTCACAAAGTGCCATGTGACGTGTTACTGCTCTTTTCTGTTAAGAGTCTGTGTGTGATTGGCAGTACTTCTTCCTAAAATGATTTAAATGTTATAAAGATTAAATATTTAAAATGTTTAAACATTTAAAATATTTTAAGACATACTTCATTTTTTTTTAAAAAGGAGTTTGTTCATGTCATCCATAAGTTCAAATTTATTAGGGTAAAATAGTCACAATATTCTACGGACTTCCAGCGTTCACACGATCCACAGTGACAGTTTTATCATTAATGCATTTTTAAATTCTTTTACCGGTTTTTACTTATTTG